>JANAVB010006798.1:3969390-3979390 GCA_029216955.1 Iris pallida | reverse complement strand
TCAAACGGACTTGAAATGACGAGATAACTTAAGTTTGACCTAAACTTGACTAATTGACTAGTTGACTTAGGTTTGACCAAGTTTGACTAGAATGGTTGACCAGAGTTGACTAGGAGTTGACTTTGACCTAGAATCATATAGAATGCATTGTTGATTACTCTTATTTCATATTAGACATTTGTAACCTGTGGTTGCTTTAAATAGGACTCAGATACTTCGGTTCGGACTCATATCTCATCAGGCATTAGGTAATCAGGCGAGTACATTCTCTGACTGTTTCATACATGCTAGAAATTATATTCTTGTTATAGACTAATTTACTTGATGTTGGCACGATGTTATCACGGATTAGTATATATGAATCTTTACATGAGATGTTATCCCCCTCGGGTGCATCGAATACATTATATCATGTGATTTTCATGAACATGTATTTAATGGACTCTTATTATTCATGTACACTCATATGCTCTCATATACGCTCATGATCTCATGAGCTTTATGTATAAACTTTCATGTATAATAACATAACCTGTCTAGATTCTTATATATTGATTGGGGTACGAGGGAGTAGAAGTAGTCATGTGAACAATTTCAAAGTAGTGTAATCATGTATAAACTCTGAAGTGTAATCATGTACAAATCAAGTCGTTCACACATCTATCTTGTACTCTAAATCACATAGTCACTTACAGTTCTCTATTATCATATATAGAGATCTTTGTTTATCAGTTTTCTTTTCTTTTCATGCTTATTTCTTACAGAGTTTCACATATCTTATTCTATCGCATGCTTTATATTTCCTGTCATGATATGAACTGCATGAGATGTATTGTGCTGTTCCCGTCCTGATTGGACTGTTAAAAATATTATACGTGATGAGGAGGAGTTCTGTCCTACCTATTATGGCACCGGCTTGATGACACCGGTGACTTTGACCCTCAGGAGGATCCAACAGTTGCTGAGAACTTGCTTATTGTCTAGTATAGACTTCTAGACTAGTTTCATTGTTTAGATGTTTGTCTTTGAGATGTACTTGAGTATTTGGATTTGATGTTGTTTAAACATCCAAACTTATTAACTTTCAGTTGTAGTTCTCTATTGAGATTTATCCATCTTTTATTCCTTATTCCATCTTAGATTCTATGATTGAGTTGTACCTTTTATATTGTCCTCCTTTGGAGAGTATATCATTGTACAGGTACAGTTATATATTGTTAGATGTTGCGACCTAGGACATCGTTCTACCACCAATACTGTGGCGTAGGCTGGACGTACCCACTTCTCGTGTCCTTACACTGGGTGCGGGTCGTGACACATTTTTAGTGGTGGCCCATGCAGGTTGAGAGTCGCAAGTAGTACAATTTTGTAGAGGTGTTCAAACTAGAGTGTCACTACAGCCTGCAGTAGGATATAGGATATAAGTTTAAGGTACTCAATCACATTAGAAAAAACTTTTATCTAATTCTTGCGGCTAGTTGCCTTTCTTTGAAATAAACTATCCTCCTTGATTATATCGCTTCCTTCTCAGTAATTGATTCTTTGTTTGATCTGTCTTCAGGATGGTGGAGACACGATCGCATCGCTCTGGCCGAAGGGATACCACTGAGAGGTCTGCCACTTCTCGTCCGATTCGTTCCAGCTCAGGTAGGAGCATCTGCAGCTTTTGGGGGTGCTCCTCTACCAGTTTCGAGGACTACTTCGGGAATTCAGAAGATGCTACCGCCACCGCCTCATGGCACAGTTGATATGGCACAGTTCTTTTCATTCTTCGAGCAGATGATAGAGGCTCAGCGGCGCCAGTCGGACGATATGAGGCAGGGTATTGACAATGCCCATCAGCTAGCCATGTTAGTAGTAGAGAAGGTGACTGTCGAGCCGCAAGGAGGGTAGATACAGCCGTACCAGCTGAGGACCCTGGGCATTTAGGACTTTCAGAAGATGTGGCCGCGAGACTTCAAGGGTACTGAGGGTATCCTATATGCCGACGATTGGTCTAGTATATAGAGGAGATCTTACGCCTCGCGGAGATACCGGCTAGACTTCAGATAGAGGCAACGGACAGCCAGATACAGGGCCATGCCTGCACATGGTACCAGACCGACCCCAGGGTTGGTATAGAGGGGCAGACATGGAAGGCTTTCAAGAAGCTCTTCTAGGAGATGTTCTTCCCTGACACAACACTTGGCACCTTGGAGACGCAGTTCGAGAACCTGGTTCAAGGGAACTAGACAGTAGAGGAGCCGCCTGGGCAGATTCGTTTAGGGCCTTAGCGAGACGGCGAAGGCTAGGAGGTTCAGAAAGGTCTTGGTCAAGGAAGCCAAGTCCTTGACCAAGAGTGACAAAAATGCTACCTTTGAGGAGATTCTGTCAGGAGCTATGGCAGCAGAGGACGACCTCTAGCTGAAGCTGGAGAGAGGTCATGATTCACATGGAGCCGGCGGTAGTGGAGGTCCGGCCAAGAGGCCCTATTTTCAGCAACAGCATCAACAGAAGCCCTTCCAGCAGCAGTAGTTCCAAAGTCAGGGTCGTGCGCCTTTTTAGCAGAGGCAGATACATCAGGCACCTAGACAGCAGCAAGTCATCAGTTGCACCTTATGCAATAAGCCAGGGCATGGGTAGAACGACTGTAGGAAGAGGCTAGGCAAGTGCCTACTCTGGGATTTGCATATTCTTTTTTTCAGCTGTTATTTTCAATATTTCTTATTTGTTGTTATTATAAAACTGTGCGTCCAAATCACACTTAGGTACAAACGACTCTATCGGTCATTTCTTGTTTTTGTTTTATTCTCTTGCATTGACTTAGTCTAGTGACCACCATTTGATGATAAGGTATTGGTATATCTCATACGGCCTTGACACCTAATTATATATATTGTGAGTCACATATTAGACACGTACTCGCATAGTCGACCGGCCACCGATACGTATGAGGCGTATGATGGTTAGGAGTAACTACCAATTTATTTGCATGCTAGTAGACTTGACAGTTACTAGAGGTTCATATGAGTCATGGATGTGACTCCACTAGGCATGGGGTAGAAAGAACAGTTCCTTGATGTATGGGCCACATATTCATTACTATGTACCTGAAGCTCTGCTGGAGACGCAGGTTCACCTTACTATTACTGATTCCCTCTGACGTTCATGGAGCGTTATGGACGTTTTCATACTGATTCCCTCTGACGTTCACCGAGCGTTATGGACGGATACGACTGGTTTCCGAAGGAAGGGATGATGCCACTGCTATACAGCCCGAGTGCCCATATGTGAAGGATTGTTCTTTATTACATATTCACTATAGTACAGTTAGCCACCCTATTGTATGCATCCCTTATTTTTTATTATATATCACAGTTTATATGGCATGATGTTTTCTTATATCTTGTTACGTCCCTCTAAGGACCTGGTTATCTCTCCACGTGTGTGCTATTGTCATTCACAGATATTCGAGTCGTGGTCGTGATCATCTCTTTCTACGAGGATGATTGCACTTGGATCGTCTTTGCTTCTCTCGCCAAACTCATTTTATTTTTCATGTATTTCTTCCCTTACTTGTTGGTAGTGGATTGTTGCTCCGCCCAACATTATATACAAAAATATTTCATAGTTGATTAATGATATCTTTTATTCTTTCATTTTATGGATGAGATTAGATTACTCTTGGTTTACTGCATTTTATAGCTTATGTAATCATACGAGGTTTTCTATATATTGGAGTATACTTCGTATGTATGTAGCTGGCATGTCTACGTACTTAGTCCTAAGTATTTTGGGACTGGGGCGTTACATATTTTTGTGGTGGCCATGCAGGTCAAGTTTATCACTTCGGTTACGTTATTGTACCGATATGAGCCTGGAGATAGGATTAGAGTCTAGGATCTCATCCATATACTTGACATTTTTTTTGACTCCAAACTTCGAACTCTCGTTTGCCTCCCTTGATTGCATCTTGTTTGACCCCTTTCTACCGTGAATCCTTACTTTCTCGTGCTTAATGTCGGTTAGGAAGATGACTACACTAGTATATGCTCATATGTCAAACACGTGACTAGAAGGATTACATTCACAATTAGTATACATTGAGGTCTTATTTAAGATATAGAGGCATTTATTTTTCTAAAAGTATAATCTTAAGGATTAGTTAATTCTATGTTGGGTAGTAGCAATATTACGAACTTTGAGGACAGAGAGAATTTTATCTTGAGACAACTAGGAGTATTCACCAAAGGATTGATAGAAGATTGAGTAAAATCTTTGATTTTGAAGATTTAGAAAATATTTATGATTTTCGGGTTATAACTATTCATATCTTTTGAGGATATAAATTACTTGAGGAAAATTTTAAATTTCGAACTGTGTCATACGATCTATGATTGATAATTTATTTAAATTTTGAGTTTAATATTTCAATTGTGAGAAAAAAATCTTTAAATTTTGTCGCATAATTCACAATTTATAAGATTATCTAAATCTTGAGTTTAAACTTTGGATTTATAATATTGTGATTTTGTGAAAAATTTATTAAGAGATATGATAAAGCTTATTTTGAGATTAATTAGAGGAATCTAAATTTTTTTTAGTTATGATGGATGACCTCAACCGACTAGAGAATAAGAAAGTTTAGTTTGTGCATATTGGAGGGAAAATATATATATATTTTGTCATACTAAGGGTTATCTTAGGGTTATTAAAGACTTGAATTTTTTTATGAATATGCTTGAATATCGTAGTTTATGTCAAACTTGGAAATACATATTGGGAACTCAAATTTTGGGATTAAATCTTATCTTGATAGAGAACCAAGAAGCAGGCAAGGTCACCCTAATGAGATAGAGGTACTCTACATTCCATCCATGACCAAGATAGTTGTATAACACAAGTATAGTTAGTCTTCGACCAAACTATGTGACTATATCTCAATTTTCACTTACTCGACCTTTCTCCAAATCCAGATTTTATTGTGACCTTCTAACCGTTTGAAATTTGAGAAATGATTTAATCGTTCATTGACTGTATCCACCTAAGAGACTATCTTTTCTCTGAAAACTGTGTCCCAAAATTATTTTACTAGATTCCTTAATTAATTTTATTTCATGCTTCAACTTGATCTTCTTTAATGTTTGTGCATTAATTGTCACTTCATGAACTCACACTTTCTATTTTAGATCTTTTTGTGTCCTTTACCGTGACTTGATATTTGGAGTGTAATACTAGCTGTTACCTTCCAACAAATTTCATATGTAAGACCTAGATGAGCTCACCTTCATGTAGGTATATCATGTCCTACTCAAACACGTCCCTTGGTACTCTATTTTTGTGATATGACTTCGGGTCATAAAGACTAGACTATAACCTTTACCATGATATCGATATATTTTTCGACCAAGGATAGGGACTCAACCTCGACTCAATTCTTTCGATCCGATATGTGATTTTGTTCTACTTAATTCCTCAAATGCTTAACTTTGTGCTTTATCATGATTGCTTGACCCATTGTACCATCACACTACTAGTATAACTCTTGTAAGTTGGTTAGAATACCTCATGACCTAACAAACCTTTGTCCTTGTGACGCATATTGATAAGTTTACTTAGACTATAGAATTCAGAGGACCCTAACTTATCTAGTCAACCAAGCCATAGATAAGAAAACACTAGGACGACTGCATAAGCCCAAACTTCAGGCAAGACTTAGATTTTAATGGATCTTCGACTATTTAATTTCCTTCATTAGTATTCCTTACTTATATTTTGACTTATGATGCTAATTTAGCCTTAGTTTTGCAAGCTTATTCTTTTATCGAGCTTTTCACGACATATGTATTATTGGGGACGTCCACTAATACATTTAATCAGAACCGATACATGATGGTCTGATCAACCTAGTCCACTTTGGTTCGCTTTTCATATATTGATCGACGTGGATGGAGACCAGTTAAACTTGGCCTCTAGAATTCTATCCGCGACTGCCTTGGCAATTCTTTTTAAAAAAATGCAATCGTCTTTGAACCACTTATTCGTATTCGATAATATCTTCTTCGAACTCTTTATTATTTTCGTCTTTCGCCTATATTAGAAAGACAAACACTCGTACTTGATATCCCCTTAGTTGCCCACCATCTATTGCCAAGATAGTTAACCACTAACCAACCAATGTGACTATATTCCCGTCTTGAGTTACCTTTTTTCCTCTACCCTAGATTCATTATCGCAACTTTCTAATCGTTCTTGAAACTTGAAAATGATTCAAATCATTTCCTTAACCATATCATAAACTTAGACGACTATATTCGCTCAAGAAACCATCTCTCCTAAATGTCTAAATTATTCTCTTTGACCTACTCAATTCCTTTCTATTCTCTAATTCGTGTTTTCATAATTTTATTACCTTAACTAGCGACCCTTCTTCAAATCCATAACCATGATATATTTTCGCAGATATCAAAATCACGATCTTCCAATGCATGTTTGTGTCGAACGTCGTTTCTTCGCCTCATCCAAAAATTTAATCGTATTTCGGTATTGATGAACTCTTTCTATCTCCCCTACGCTAGCTATTCCTAAATTTCGAGGACGAAATTCTTGTAAGTTGGGTAGGATGTAAAACCCCTAAATTTATACTACGATTTTTTTTAATAAACATGGTATGATTTTTGTACTTCGTATTTGTACGTCGTGTACGAGTTTGTTTCGTAAATTTCTTCTCAAGTGCGAATAAGTGCGAAGTACATATTTTTATAAAATTTTAATTATATAGATGTACAAAATATTTTAAAATAGATAGATGATAAATATTTTATATTGCTTGAAGTTGTAAATGCGTCGCGCCGAGGATTGCCAAACTTTATTTTTATTTAAAAAAGGCCATTTTTTTTATGGTACTAGTATAACTAGTAATTTAGAAAAACTGTGTTTTATGTAAGTATTTTTGCATGCGAGTGTATATATATTTGTATTTTCAAATTAATTATTATCATTAATATAATATTTCGAAAAGGTATATTAAATATGGGTTTATTTAATATGTAATTAATTATGGTGATTTAAGTTGAAAAAAAATAATTAAGTTATTTAAATACGGTTTAAATTAGAGGTAGAATCTATCTATATTGGATTATATTTGATTGAGTTACTTTTAAATCAATTTGAATTAAATAGTGGAAAATTTAAGGGGAATTAAAACTCTTCTTAGTCCTTATCTTGATAAGACTTTTGTAAACCTCCAGAATTTTCAAAATAAATATTTATGGAATTTTTGGATTTTTAATTGACTTATTATATAATTTGTATTATTTTACATATATTAGTACAGTGCTCATTAGCGAATTAGCATAAAAATATAAAGCTATTTTTCTAGTACATTAAGGATTTAAACTATATTATATAATTTTTCTCAAAATTTTAGGATTATTTCATAACTTTTATTACTTTTTATATGTTACTTATATTGTACACTATTTACATAATATAGAATAAATGTCAATTTAGTATTAAATATTTCAGCTTGTATAAATGAGATTAGATGAAGGTAATTTAAATAAATATTAACTTTATTTATTATCGATAGTAATTTTAAATAATGTTATAGATAATTTAGATAAATATGAACTATATTCTAAGTAAATCATAAATGTCTAATAGGACAGCATCCCTATCTACATTATATCATAACAAAGTAACTCCTATCAATATACATCAAATCCTATCTAATTTAGGAGGTAAATCTGAAATAAGTACCTATATATACCAAATACATTCCCTTCCTATCAACCATAATTCGAAATTATTTTAGTCCAATAGGAAACTCAAAAATTCGTCATCAGAATTCAGCTCCGCTTTTTAGTGGCAAGAGCAACTTAGAACGACGATATCTCCTAGCTCCGAACTCCGTTTCGCCTCCAGTTTTTTTAAAAAAAAGCGTATCAAGGTAAGCTTTCCAGAAACTATTTTAATAGACAAAATTTGTTCTGTAGATTTCTGCAAAACTGTTTGAGTATCTAGTGTCCCAAAAATAAACGTGTTTCAGTATTTTCGCGATTTCGGGAGATTCCAGAAATAAAAAATGCGATCCGTTTAGTTTTTCGAAAAGCTGATACGAAAATATATGCCATATCCTAATTTCAGAATCTATTAAATAAATGTAATAGGTGCAGTATTAATTATAATTAGATAATAGACTATTTTCAGCATCCGAAATTGTTTCTACACCTTTCCTTTGTGCGTGTTGTTGATTCGTCGCCAGGACATCATCTTACCTCACTTCGGACATTAGGCAAGATACCTTATCACCTTACTCTGTGATTTACATATTATTTTTAGTTATTATTTAGTATTTCTTATTTGTTGTTATTATAAAACTGTGCGTCCAAGTCACACTTGGGTGCGAGCGACTCTATCGGTCGTTTTCCTTTTTGTTTTATTCTCTTGCATTGACTTGGTCTAGTGACCACCCATTTGATGATGAGGTATTGATATCTTATACGGCCTTGTCACCAACTTACCATATATGGTGTCACATATAGGACACGTACTCGCGTAGTCGGCCGGCCACCAATACGTTATGGGAATGCGACGGTTAGGAGTAACTGCCAGTAGGATTGCATGCTAGTAGACTTGGCAGTTACTAGAGGTTCATATGATTCATGGATGTGATTCCACTAGGGCATGGGGTGGGAATAACAGTTCCTTGATATGGGCCACATATTCATTGCTATTGTACCTGAAGCTCCGCTGGAGACGCAGGTTCACCTTCTATTACTGATTCCCTCTGACGTTCATGGTGCATTATGGACGTTTTCTTACTGATTCCCTCTGACGTTCACTGAGTGTTATGGACGGCAACGACTGGTTCCGAAGGAAGGGATGATGCTACTGCTATACAGCCCGAGTACCCATATGTGAATGTATTCTTTATTATATTCACTATAGTACGGTTAGGCACCCTATTACATGTATCCCTATTTTTTATTATATATCACAATTTAACGGCATGGTATTTTCTTGTATTTGTTACGTCCCTTTGAGGACCTGGTTATCTCTCCAGGTGTATGCTATTGTCATTCAAGGTATTCGAGTCGTGGCCGTGATCACTCTATTTTTCGAGGATGATTATACTTGGATCGTCTTTGCTTCGCTCGCCAAACTCATTTTATTTTCAGTATTTTTCCCTTACTTGTTGGTAGTGGATTTGTCTCCGCCCAACATATTGTACAAAAATATTTCATAGTTGATTATATGATATCTTTATTCTTTTATTTGTGGATGAGATTAGATTACTTTTGGTTTACTGCATTTTACAGCTTATGTATTCATACGAGATTTTCCATATATTGGTAGTACTTTATGTATGCAGCTGGCATGTCTAGTACTTAGTCCTAAGTATTTTGGAACTGGGGTGTTACATTTGGTGCCCGACATAGAGCCGATATCAAAGCACGTCTATAGAGTGAACAACAGCGAGCTGATGGAGTTGAAGAAGCAGGTGGATGAGTTGTAGGACAAAGGTTTCATCCGATCGAGTTCTTCCATGGGGTGCACTGGTACTCTTGTACCGAAGAAGGATGGATCGGTACGAATATGTATTGACTACAGGGCTCTCAACAGCCTCACGATCAAGAATAAGTACCCGCTGCCGAGATCGACGATCTATTCGATCAGTTGAGCGGAGTGAAGGTATTTTCTAAAATTGATCTGAGGTCAGGTTACCATCAAGTGAAGGTGAAGAAGCAGGAAATTCATAAGACATCATTTAGGACACGGTATAGCAGTTTGAGTTCATGGTGATGCCGTTTGGGTTAACTAATGCCCCGGCGGTGTTCATAAACATGATAAACAAGGTATTCCACCAGTACTTGGACAAGTTCATGGTGGTGTTCATTGTCGACATCTTGGTGTACTCAAAGACCCCAGAGGAGCATGAGGAGCACTTGAGAGTGGTTCGGAGACTCTCAGGAAGGAGAAGAGTTATGGCAAGCTCTCGAAGTATGAGTTCTTCCTG
>JANAVB010006798.1:3886471-3969377 GCA_029216955.1 Iris pallida | reverse complement strand
GTAAAATTGAATTTCTTCCACATGGAAGCATCAAAACCCACAAAATCTCAACTAAAATAGATCAAACCATGTAAATCCGAAAATAGAGGAACTTAGATCTAGAACAATGGAGACTCCAAATCACAAAATGCCAAGTTCTAAAGTTAATCTCCATGGCCTAATCTAGCTAATGGACAAATAAAAAGTGGTTCTCATGTGGTGGCAAGGTGCACTTGCCTATGGGTGTTGGTGTTGTGTAGAGGAAGGAAGAAGAAGAAGATGGAGAAATAAATGAGAGAATTATGGAGAGAGAAAAGTAGGTGGAGTTAATAAAGAGGGTGGGTTGTGGTGGAATGAGGGTTGAACATAGGCTAAGGTGTTCCAATGCATGTTAAACCAAACCAAACCAAATCAAACCAATTCTCCTCCACAAAATAAACCAAGCCAGGTAAAACCCAATTACGATAACCAAATCTGCAAGTCAAGCCAATTAAAAGTACATGCCAAAATCCGAAAATAAATACAGGTCTGAAATACATGCAAGCTTGACAAAATACGTATTCAGAATATGGTGTTACACCTTGTGAGAGGCCATTTGTTTTGAGAAAGTATGAATGACTCTTTTGTTTCTGGTTTTCCTTTTTAAAGAAAGAAAACGAAAACGGGCGCATCATTCTAGGAGTCTATTTCTGGAAAGAACTAAAAATGGGCGTCTAAAACCGTGTGACGACTGCCATGTGTCTCTTAAAAGAAACAGTAAACAAAGAATTAGCCAAAAAAATACGTCCACGTGTGCCATTCGAAGTCACAGCCACACAACATATCAAAAATTTTAGATTTCATTTGCATAAAGATGGGTGGACCCCTACAGACAAAGCCACAAGAAAAGAGAATAAATTTTTTTTTGGCACGCCCAAACATTATTTCTTGTTCTTGCCTTCATCAGGCTGACGAAGGGCGGCGTCCAATTCTTGCATGTTGCGGATTCCCATGTGACGCATCAGAATAAGGAACCCCTCCGCATCACCACGCCCTTCGGAGGATGGCCCACCATTCAAGTGATTAAAGACTGTCGAGTCTAGACCAAAACAGTCTAAAAGTTCGCCGCTCTCAGCGACGGGTCAGTCTCTAACAGATAAGTTGTAGGCGCAACATCATGTCCCGCTTCAGGGGACTTGATTGTAGTGTCAGCATTTGTCTCCATCTCTTTCTTCTTGGGGGCCATTGAAGAATAGAAGTGAAAAATAAAGCACAAAGATCAACTACTACATATATATCAACAAATTGACTCTTCCTATTCTTCATTGAAAACCGAAAATCATCAATAAAACTCGGGAAGACGAAGAGGAGGTTTTATGTTTTCAAGAAAGAGATTTAATTATGATGACCGGTTGTTGACTGGCACAACTTGAGTCAATCAAATTTTTTATAAATTCAAAGTATTTCAAAACTTTGAAACGTTTTTAAGTTTTGAAAACTTTAAAGGGGGTCTTGTAGGGCCTAAAAATCAAGTTGTGCCCTGAACATACTAATCAATGATCAAGTTGCGCCCCAAAAATCAAGTTGCGCCTATGATATAAAGCTCAGAGAACAGACTGTGCCGCTGAACAGGTTACGCCACATATCAGACTGCGTCCAGTCTTGTTGTGCCAAAATCTACGTAGCATCTGACACTCAATGGCCATCATTACCTGACAATACTGACAACTGACAAACACAATGAACGAGGAAATTCTTTTCGAATCCTGTAAATTGTGCCGCTCAAGGAGAGTTGGTTGACAGCTATCCTATACGCTTCGTAAGTTGCACCTAGGCACAATCCAGACAAAATCTTTAGTTGCACGTAGGTGCAATCTGAATGACTTCTTCTCAAAAGCTGCCACGTGTCTAGGCACGGCTCAATCAGGCAAAGTTGGCCGAAGCTTGCGCAACCTGATAAAGTTGAGACAACTTACATTCTAAAGCAGGATGACGTGGCGCACATGCCACTAATCTCTCAAGACGTGTCTACTATCCTGTACACGACCACGCGCATCTCAATCACATGATGTCACGCGTCTAAATACAATTAGTACACGACTTAACAACTGAATGAAAGTTGGCACAACAGGAGGTTGGTGCAATCCAATGTGGCACAATCCAGCCTCGCGCACATCATAGTAACAGCTAAAACAGTTATTTCTTGAACTAAATAGAGTTTCCAATCACTGTGAAATTATCAAATACATACGCACAGAGATCAAGAACTCTTACAAAATTGCTGCTGCATTCTCCAGAGGCTACAGTCTTCAAGTTCACATAGTCCAAAAGATAAAGTGGTAATCTTCTGATCAGATTCCTACCGTTGTACTTCCCCAGAATTTATTGTACTTTGTACTATTATTTTTCAAGTTTGGAATAAACTTTTTGTTTTTTTCAAACACTCTGCGGTGCTAAGTGACGCTGGCGCAACACTACTCTTCTTTCTCAAAGTCTGTGGAAATTCGTAAGGAATTCTGAACTCTGTACTTATGTTAAGAAACACTTCTGTACTCTATGTTCTATTACTTGTACCTTCACTGTGAGAGAGAAGCGAGCCTTATATAAGCCCGCGCAGTAACTGCCAAGTTAGTAGAACGTTCGGAACATGTGAAAAACTGCCCCGAACGTGCTGTAACCGCTCAAATCGTGTATAGACACGATCTGAGTCAACTTGCGCATAGCGCGCACAACTTGCGCTTCCTGTGAAACTAGCACACCGTGTGTGCAGCACGCACAGCACCACTTGCGCCACACTGTGCCACATGCACCGTGTGCAACCTGCGCAAGCCGCACAATGCGCATACTGTGCTACTCGTGCAACGTGCGACACTTGCGCACCGTGCGCACCCTGTACAAACAGTACAACGCGTGCAACTTGTGCACCGCGCGCAACCTGTGTAAATCGTGTACCGTGCGCACCCTACGCAACATGCGCAACGCACGCACTTGTACCACTTGTGCACCGTGCGCATCCTGTGCAAACCGTGCAACGCGCGCAACCTGCATACCGCACGCAACCTGCGCACCGTGCGCACCCTGCGCACCGCACACTGCACAACGTGCGTACCGTATGCAACCTACATAACCTACACAAACCGCACAACGTGCACAATCGGCTGCATAAGAGGCTCGTGCAACGAGCGCAACTTAAGCAAACTATGTGCCTTGCGACGATGTTGACGTGCTAAGTGCAAAGTGTGCCAACAAATACCACATTACACCTCATGAGCCCGAGTTCGAGTCCGAGTCGCTAAGCCCCTACGGGGCTTAGCTCCAATGGAAATAAATTCCCCAAGAGCAAAAAGCATGAATGCTTCATTGTTGATTTAGCCTTTTTCCTATTAGAAAAATACCCCCACATGGCACACCCATGTGCACCTTCACTCCACATGTGCATCACTAAAATAGCATAGCTAATATATAGAGATACAACTCCTTTTGCCTAGCCGATGTGGGACTAAAATTCCAAAACAAAATGCCAAACTCGAACAATCTCCACATATCTTTATATATGGGTTTGAGTGTTCCCCACAGTAACTGTCCATCATGCATTAGGAGAGATATCGCTGACGACTTGAATCTTCCCGCATGGGTCAAATAACAAACTATAATACAAGAATGGACTAAGTCTTGAACTCTGCACCATAGCTGAAATTCTTTCCACTTACATAATGTAGTTACATGTGCTTCTGGCTACACATTAAAGGCCCTGTGCCAGCCTGGTTTCAATGTATAATTTTGGGAGTCTACAAGTTTACCCTCAAGAGACAGCCTGATATCGCTTTGTCCATACACTATAGGTGAGTTCTTTGTTAATGAGACATGGCATGAAGGGCTTTACGCTTCCCTTGCGGTGCTATGCCGCTATGACATGGCCTAAAGTTGAGGCCTTATCCCGTATCGGGAACCTTATCGTAGTGTCATTCTACTGTAGCATGAGGTCACCGCCTCTTTGTAGTGCCAAACTATCCAGCGTGAAGCCTCAGGCTCCTTGCGGTATTATGCCGCAATGACATGGCTTGCAAGACCGAGGCTTTACCCCTATCCGGGTACCTCATGTGGTGTCGTGCCACTGTAATATGAGGAACCCCTCTCTTTGTAGTGTTGACTATAACCTCTTTCATTTCAACATACATCATTAGGCTACCTGCTTATTTGCGGTGCTACGCCGCTGTGACTTGACTCGCATAGTCGAGATATTAACCCTTTCGGGAACCTCATGGTGGAGTCACCCCACAGTTGTCACGCCCCGCTCCCGTAGAAGTGATCGTCCTTGCTAAGGCGTGAAGCCACACGAGCCTAGATTGCGCTCGTACAAGACGGGTTCCTTAATGGCCGATTACAGCAACTGCGATGGGGTCATCGCACAGAAGTCCGAAGCAGAGACATCGAATAATAGCAGCAGAAATTTAGAACAAAACACGTCATTCAGAAGATGCATTTTATTGATATTGAAACAAGGATTACAATAGGGCGCAAGGCCAAGATTACATTTAACTCAAGCTCATCTTCTCACATTACAAGTCACTCAGCTCTCTCTCTCTCTCTCATCTCTCAATACAAGTCTTGAACCAGCGAATGCTTCAGTTAGGCGACGTTCATACATTATGTCCCGTATAAGTCCAGACTCCACACGGCCGCATGCCTCCAATCGCCAAGGAACTCTGTACCTCGACGCATCCAAGCGAGCTCCGCGCCACGAGCTTCTACCTGTGCCTGCACAAATACTGTGTGGGTGTCAGTACTTAGCTGTACTGGTGGAATGAGCTCCTCACCCACCCATACAAAACCAACACATTCATTTACTTTGGGTAACATAGTCCCTTTATGATTGTCTTTCTACTCTTGCCTTAGAATCAGTTTTAGGATAGACGCCTTGGACTATTTTGTGTCTCTAGACCATCCTGTGCTTGCATCAACAATGTTAACCTATCAAGTCGTGTTTATCTTACGGCCCAAAATCAGAGACGCGACTACGTATGCGATAGTACCCAATCTTCTTGTGATCGTGCTACAAGTCTATTGTACCGTACCTCGTAACTCAGTGCGACCAAACCATATCGCCGCCTTGCGGCCCTTGCTACTTTAATCACCAACTGACCCAATCGAGACTTATGGGCTAAGTGTCACTCGACCGACTTTGCCTTACGACATTTTCTGACTTAAACTCAACGACTTAAATCCAACTCATGCAACTTAAATGTCAACAACTTAAGACTCGACGCCATATCTCGTGCCGAAGCACGTTGCCTACGTTGAAGCTAAATTTTAGGCCCAACATTGTGTTCTAACTGCACGCACACATTCAACTCGACTCAATCCAAAGGCACACATGCGGGTTGCCGCCATGCCGACTCATCTATATGAATTAGTCACTAGCGCCCAGCGCTATCATGCACTCCATAGCTTGTTAGGTGGCCGCCCTTGCCAGCGAGAGTAGCGAGCTCCGCTGCAAGACTCTGCACTAACCTGTGCGGTCATCCAGCACTGCTAATCATGTCTACCATCAAAACGGTCCCGTTGGCCGCCTGGGTCGCCGTTCGAAAAACAAATCTTACCTTCTACAAGTTGTCTAATGATCATGCAGACTCGACTCGAACTGACGTCTCATCCAGTCATTCTACTTCTAGTGTTACCATCTCTTTCTGGGCCAAGTTTAATACTTCTCATATCTGAGACCTCGCCTCGACGACCCGTGCACTACACCATAATAGGCGATTACCCACGGTTATTACCGTGACAATTATTTTTCGTCACGGTAATAACCGTTACTAGTGAGGCGTGGTTAATATTTAGTCACGGTAATAACCGTGACAAATATTTTTTTGGTAACGGTTATAACCGTGACAAATATTTGTTTTGGTCACGGTTATAACCGTTACAAATATTTGTTTTGGTAACGGTTATGACCGTGAGAGAAGTTCATTTATGTGACGGTAATAACCGTGACGGATAGGTAAAAATCGTGACTAAATTTAACTTGGTCACGGTAATAACCGTGATAAAAATCTTTTATTTTTGAAAAAAAATTGTTTTTCCTTTATATTACCAGAATGTGAACCACTAAAACTGTAAGCTTTTTTATTTAGACAGTACATTTCATGTTTAATACCAGCATACAATAGATTTTTTAGTAGAGATGAATGATGAACAAAGAAGACATCAAAGTCCATTGGATGAACAATGTTCTAAAATCATCTCCGATGATGGAGGTTCATTGAAATACAATAGTTCTATGTTAATATTTGTCTCGATCACAATTTAGTATAAATGGGGGGGTCCAATAACAATTATACAGAGCAAAGTGATAGGAAAAAAAATGTGAGGACTTGTTCAGCATCATTCTGAGCTCATACTCGATTTCAGCTCGAGCCATGGCTGGCTCTCCACCACCTTGGCCAAGTTTACAGAAAAATCCTTCGAAGATTCTTTCACTTGCTATGGTGCCTTGGCATTGATGCTGGCAATGAAAAGAATGGAATGCTAGTGATGTGACATTAATGACAACATGGTTTTATTTTACCCAACTAGGGTGAGTATCCTTACCGATCCTCTCTTTTCAAGGAACTATTTGAGAGATGCTTTCCTTGCCATGGGAAGATCTGTTATCAAAGAAACACAATAAAATTTAGTTCTTAGAAGGCATATGGTAATTGGGCATTTTCACTAATGGTAATTGGGTATTTCCAGCAATATTCAAGATGTCACATGACAAGTACTAAAAAAAAACTTCTCTAATATTTAACATGGAGAGCATATTTGAGGATAGAACCTTATAGTAGAAGACTGCAAAATTTCTATACCAAAATACTGGAGCCAATTTAGTGTTTGCCCCTGGCACTATCTTAAATTAAACTTGAGACACATTGCTTACACAAGAAATAATCAGGAAGTAGATTCCGAATAAGTTGACAAAGAGAAAATCTTTCTTTCAGGTACAGTAATACTGAAAGGAGGATTCCTCAGCATTATATTTAACAATCAGGCTATCAAAGTTATGGAGTGAACGTTGTATTTTGAATACACAAAAGGTTGGATTGATTCTTTAAATTAAACTCGGGAGGCTTCCTTAGAGAGAGAGAGAGAGAGAGAGAGTTTAGGACATTTTAGGTTTAAGTTTGGTTAACGGTTAGGAATATGACCCAACCCGACCCAAAAATGCTTATTCATCTCTAATATCCGATATTTTAATAACTATAGATTTTATCGGGCGATTTTTTTTTCAAAACAATAAGTACGATATAGGCCAATATATGTCTGTTTAGGCCTCAAACAGATATCTCGGCCAATATCGCTGATATCGGTATCTATAGCAGTGTTGATATCGATAAATTAATTTTAGTAGTACTATCCAAAAGCAAGTAAAATTATAATATCTATACGGATAAACAATTCAACGGTGTTGCATAATATCCAGTTCAAAACTAACGTGCAAGAACAAATAATACACAAGATTATGCCTAAATTATAAAATATTGCTATAGCCTGTTAAATAATCTTTTACTATTTTGAATTATGAAACCTCAAACTCCGAAACTCCAATCTGAAACTGCGAAAACTGCTGATACTGATACTCGTAAATTACAACTGATTCTAATACTGATAGTGCGAACCTTGCAGGGTAGGCAACTGATTACTATAAACAATTAGAAAGACACAAGTTCCACATTCAGGTTGCATCCTTTCAAGTCCTTAAGATTCATGCAACTAACTATGTATGAAATGCTAGAGGCAGCAGGTTACTGTACCTGATAAAATATAATTTTGCAGTGCATTAGGAGAAGGTGCTGGGGAGATTTCTGTAGTTGTTTCCCCGTTGTGAGAAGTTGATGGTGCTGGTGCAGAAACTTCATGGATTTGTAGTCTCTCCCATAATTCCGAACAGTTGGTTTTCCAAAATCCTATTCTTTCTTTTTGACGATCATAAGTTACTAGGGTATTACGAACAACAATTCCTGTAAGGTGAAAACATTGTATCATTATGGCACTTGATTACTTGGATGAGAATATTATATAAGATTAAGAGATGGAAATAGTTGTTACTAGCCAACACTATGACAAGCTTAGAGCAGAAGATATATGCAAAACTTTAATATAATCCATATATGAGCTTCATCAAGATATAAACATTGCATACCTCCCAAGAGTGTTGTTAGATCCCTTCCGCCAGGAAAGACTCCCAAGCAATATGCATCATGGATCTTTGAGTGCTTTTTTTAACAATAAAATAAGAAAAATAATAAAAATGAATTGATAAGGGCATACACTTAAGAAAGCAAAAAAACATGGAGCGAACAACGCAGGGCAACTACTGTTCGTAAAATTGCTAGCACTCATGTATTACTGCTGAAAGTTATGCACAATCTCAATCAAGTGATCTTACCCGGAACAAGTAGTTTTCAGGAGAAAGTGGCAGCTTCTGTCCATTGCCAAACACCATATCAACCTCCGGGAAGACCTTTGAGAGTTCAGTTACCTCACTGGAAGTATTCCAAGAGTTGTTACTTGCCTCTAGAAAATGAGAGCTTTCTTTTATACCACAAAGATTTCCAGTAGTTCTCTGGCATAAAACTAGTTATTACAACTATATTTCATGATGCGTATGAACCCTTTCACAGAATTAAGCATCTGGTTCCGGAATCCTTCACAATAATAATAAAAAGGGCAAATGCAAGTATAAGTTGCAGACTGAAATTGACAATCCAGTACAAGTAAGAATTTGCAACAAGTATAGCAAGAATGAAGGGCGAACATCAGGTTGCCCTTCTGGAAGATGGTTAACATGACTACATGAGGCTGTATATAAGCAATCTCTAGCAACAACTCGATCATTCGACTTCCAACTTGTATTAAGAAAAAGAATATTTATAAAAGGCATACTTTCCCAGGCACAAACGATAAAGATAGAAAAAACTAAAAAAATAAGCTCTAGGCAATAACCACCATAAAAAATACAAAAAATTGTTCTTTGTCGACCAAGCGGAAAGATGAAATTAATCATGGACAACTGTGGCATGCCAGAATCACTTTCATTCAGATTAATCGCCGGTATCGAAAATGCTTAATGTTCTTGCAATTTATAGCTACAAACATAGTATGAGTAGTCCACTTTCATTGATTAATGAAGCAGATGCGAAAATGTTCATAGTTTTAGAAACAAAAAAGTAGGTACTTCCTGTAAAAATGTAACTGCCCCATTGACAATTATATACAACTAAAAGAAAATAATCTACTAGCGTCCGAAAATATTGCCAAAAATAAGCTAAGATTACTTTCCGAACCTGTTGGAACATATTCTGGAGTAGTCTCATAGTTTCAGCACAATGAGTTCATTAATGTGGCCACATCTGTGTGTATATACATAATGGTTAATAACAATTTCAAAGTTGGTACATAAATCAGAAAGAAATTGTGCATGGTATTTTATTATATAAATTAGGAATATTATGAAAAGACGTATGGGATTAGCTCAGTAAACCGCTTTTCTAATATATTATTTCTAATCCTTCAAGTAATGAAAGGAAGAAGCTGACTTTGATGTTGTTGGTCAGATGCATTACTTACATTGAATATGACAAGTATATATAGCTATTAGGAAAGAAGATCCCATATGATGTTAGTGGTTTGATTATTATAGTGTTAGAGAAGCTTGCCCATGAAGAATCAAAATTTGTGCAACTATCAAGCATGTACAATAGGGATAGGTACTCTGGTCAAAGTATTGAAGGTTGTGGCCAAATATAAATAAACTCATTAGTATTACCTAGGCAGGACAGCTGAGCCAAGGGGTCGCACTTTAACCTATAAAACCTTACCTATTAGTATCGATCATTGAGATTGCAAGTTTTCCCTGTTAATTAATCATTGAGCATTTGATCATGATCCAATTCTTGACATGAGAATTCTTGCAGGCTTCACATCTTGATTCTTAATGTATTTTTTTTTTGCTCTTTCATCTCTTTAAATCTTCATGTATATGCTGCTCATATCCGAATTCTATAAGAAATAATTTCCATGTTATGATGCAATTTCTCCTCTTCAAATTAGCTAGCTATGAGACCGTTAAATTATGATGCAATTTCGATTTAAGAAATAATCTCCAAGAGACCCTCTATTCATAGCATAACGAATTAACACATGCCGATATATATATATATATAATATATTATATATATATATATATATATATATATATAAGAGTCAACCAATAATTGGCATCAAGTGCCTATCGATGATATTGAGAAGCATCCGTGGGGAATTAAGCTGTGGGAAATGTCCATCCGAGTCCATAATCTCCACCAAAGAGTTCATGATACAACTTTTATCTAATTTTTTGTATAAATGACAAATATAGAAACCAAACTACTTGTATCATATATTTCAATAAATAGAGGGTCAAAAATTCATTGTAGTTCAGACATACCAGAAGTAGCACTCGGCTGAAAGATGGTATCATCAAAGGCCTCACTGTTATCCTCTAAAACCTTGAAGTAAATTTCCAACTCACAAGCTGCCAAATTAGATGAATCTCACGGATTAGCCTGCTCCTGCAACATAGTAAAGTAATATACCTTATTATTACACAAATACATTTCTCAAAAGAATATCATATTCAACTTCAGATGCAAATAAATCAAGTACTAACTTCTGAGTAAAGGGGATGGCATTAATGGGAAACACACAAGAGGTAGAAGAATATCAACTAGTAGAGACCTGTCTCTAAAAATCTGCTCTGGTGTTTAGGATCTCAAGAGCTCAACAACTATTGTCCAGCTACATGTTTCATAGCATTACAAGTTCCTAACGTCAATTTTAGGAACTCGATCACCAATTGATTGCATTTTTAGCAGCGAGCAATGACACAACAATTACATGAACTTTGGTCTAATTAGCATACTCTATATATCTAACATCCAGAACAATCATAATCCAAACTGACACGACAATGACACGTGATATTTCACAACATAGTATGGACATTGCGACACATACATGGCACCTATTTTGTTGTCATTTAAATGCATTTTGGAGTGTTCAGGTTGCCTCTGTTACGTGTCCGACATGACACGATAAGAACACGGCAACATGTACATGACACCGAATTTGGTGCCTTATTCTCATTCTTCTCAACTCAGAATGAAAATACATGAATACATAGCTAAGCAAAAATATATGTTACTAAAATCATTGCACTTTTAAGCTTGATATATCTGTTACTGAAATATATGACACATCCCATTCACCTCACATAAAATTTAGCATTAAAAATGAATGAAACAGTTAAATGTTTAGAAACAAATGAACGACACAATCGAATATCCAAGCTGGTGGTTATGATTGACTTGGGAAATTATGCTAGATTATGATGCTTGAGTATCTAATCATGCAACAATTGGCAGACCAATAGATAGATAACTCTAAAGACCAATATATGAGTCTGAAGACCAAGATGCAATATCAACATTAGAATCATATAGTAATTTATTTATGTCATATCAAAACCTATAAACTACCTCTGTGAAGATGTGAATGTACAAAAAGTTCAGCAAACCTGATGACTGCAAGCAAATGCAGGTAGTAGTCTCCACAGTAGCTGAAAGTTCATAACTCTTGTTGTTTTTACCGTGTGGATTTGCAAATATGCTTCCTTCTTAATTCAGCACAAACATGGTAAAGTGAATATGATTGGTCATAGAAGGAACTCTAGGACCTCGTCTACTGTCATGAAAGGCAACCTGTGAGCATAGATGGTGACATATTCGGATTATGATAAGTATATAACCAGATTAACTAAACTATTAGATTTTTTAATGCAATATTAAAGTCTTGTCAATCATTGAAACTTATTACTCAGATTTTCGGATTGGAGTTGGTTGCGAATTTGGAAAAATCCCATTAAAACTAACACTTAATCGTAAAAAATATAAGAACAAGCTAACATAAGAAACTGAATTTTCCAAAGCTTGTCCATTGGCATCCGAAATGTGTCCTACACAAACACGACACAGACACAACATTGACGGAGTATACATGTTTTGTCGTGGGACCAAAATCATTTAACATGGTGTTGTTCTTTCCGCAGAATAAAATCACCTAATCGTTACTACTTCTAAAGTAGTTCTTGATGGAAAAAATTAACATGGTGGATTGGTAATATCTAAAACCCTAAAATCCACAAACCCAAAATCAGAGAAGAAATATAAGAGAAGTACCTTTGGGTGGGCGGTGTCCGCTTCGAAGGAGGTGGTGGCGTCCTTTACGCTTCGACCATTCTCGAAATCTTTAGATTGTGAGAAGGAAATTCTCAAACCCTAATAAAACTAAAACTGAGTTATGAGAGAAGGAGATTCTCAAACTCTAATCAAGCCCTCAGAAAACCGAAACATGAGATTATGAGAGAGAAGGGGAGACGATACCTTCGTTGCTTCGTCGATGATGGAGGAGGGAAGCGTAGTCGGCGGGCGGCTGGTCACAGGAAGCTCGAGAGAGGAGGAAGGGGGAACCATGAAAAATTGAGTGCGGGGAAATTTTAGGTCTCTTTTTCCTGTGGAAGACTTTGTAACACTTTTCTCATAGCACGTGTTATCCATGTGACACCTAAACTGTAAATTATCACAATTTTTACTGTTATAAATAATATAAAAATAATAAAATTATGTAATTTATATTTTAGTAACGGTTGTTTACTTATAGTAACGGTTATAACCATTACAAATAATCACGCTAATAACCGTTACTAATGATAAAAAAATTGTGTTACAAATTCCATGTTTTGGTGTAGTGGTGGTCGTGAGCATTCTTCCTTCTTGTCCTATCCTTTCATTCAACTCAAGAACGACTATTTAAAAGCCCTCTTTCCAAACTCAAATGAATCAACCGTGGCTCGTGTCTTAAAAATACTAAGTCCGTGACATCGTGCATTACGCCAATTGGTGTTCTGGGTGATACTACCGCCCAAGACATACCTATGCAATGGGCCTTATGATCATGAAACCAAGTAATATCGACAACCGCAGAAAATATGGGACAGTGCTTGGAATGACTTAGGTTGACCGACATAACTTTTTCTAACTTAATCGAGCCTACAACTTAACCCAAGGGACATGCAAAAGGCTATGCCAAGCCTTGCATCGTGGAAGCGTGCATGCTTTATCGAGCATTTACGCGAGCGACGCCTAAGACTTAGGCTATATAACTTTGCACCGAAGACTAACTTTCCTTCTCCCAAGCCACGGGATGAAGGGACGAGTGTCATTTTCAAAGCACGCCGTGCACCAACTCTGAGCCGACCGTTGGACCTTTCCATATTCTAACTCAATTCGACACGTCGGGATTATTCCCTTAGCTATGTGGAATTCGCATCTTTTATTATTAAGCCTATTTATGCAAGTTGAAAACATGCGATTTATTATGTGAAGGCTAAGATGAGACGAGTTCACCGAAACTACCCCACCTGAGCGAGGAGTCGCCTCGATCGAGCGGGCCTTCGAGCAAGCCATTGCAAGGCTAAGTCCGAACACCGTTGGCGTTTCGATTCCTCCGATTGACTGAGCGGGACGAGGCACTACAACAGTAGCATGGAGTTTCACTCCTTGTAGTGCTGCGCTATCGTGCTTCATGTAAAGCACACTAGGCATTCACTCTGCATGAGAACTCATTAAGGCATTTAAGCCAACCTTTCCACAGGAACTATTTTCTGTAGAAAACAACAGTGGTTGTAGGTCCGTAACCTCTTCATGTCCTATAGGACATGTACCCACCGTTCCTAATATTCTTTCGATTAATGGTCCTCCCTTGAACCAAAAGCTAGATGCCTAGTAGATTTCTCCTTGAACTAATAGCATAAAATTTATGGTAGGATTGCAATAATACAATATCAGAATGCCTTCAAGCCCATTTTACTTGCTGTGTCATCGACCAGCTGGCGCTTGAGGCCCTTGGTGAACGGATCCGCTAGGTTTTCCTGACTCCGAACATCAATCACTGCAATTACACCTCTCTTGATAAGATCGTGTACTGCCTTGTGCTTTAACCGCACAGTCATCTTCTTTCCGTTGAAGAGGTCATTTGATGCCACCGCCGCAGTTGCCTGGTTGTCGCAGTATATCGGTATTGTCGATATTTGTGCCCCAACCACTGGAAGATCATATATGAGCTCTCGAAGCCATTCAGCTTCCTCTGCTGCGGTATCAAGTGCAAAGAACTCAGATGTAAACTCCCTAAATTTTTACTACGATTTTTTTTATAAATTTTTGATAATAATTTTTATTTCTCGTATTTGTACGTCGTGTGCAGGTACGAATATGCGAGGTAGTGTATTTGAGACACACAAAGGAAAAGATTTTTCTTCATATAGAAAATAAGTTAATTTTCAAAATAAGTCTAAGGTATTTCTAGTTGCTTATAAATTATAAAATATGTCGCGTCGCGATTGCCAAAATTTTATTTTATTATAAAAGGGCTATTTTATTTTATTGGTAATTTAGAAAAATATGCTTTATGTAACTATTCTATTTGCAAGGTACATGAAATTTAATTTCATGTATATTTTAGTTTTCAAAAACTTAATGAAATTATTCTATTCATTTGCAAAATAAAGTATTTCAAATATTTAAATATTTATTGTGATTTTCGAAATTAATTATATTATTATTATTTATTATTTCGAAAAAGATATTTTAAATATTGTTTGATTTCATATTTAATAAATTACGATAATTTAAATTGGAAAAGATTTTATTGAATTATTTTAAATAAGCTTTGAACTAAATAAAGGTTTTATCTATGTTTGATTCGGATTTGAACGATTAAAGTTTAAATCGAATTAAATTTAATATGATCTATAGGGGAAGTTAAATACCCGAATCCTTATCCAACTGGGTCCTCCACCTCCTATAATGAGACGCCCATTGCTATTCTCCCTAACAATTTACCATCCAAATTCTCCATCAAATTCGTGCATCGTGTCGGTGTCACCATTCTCCATCCACTATATCTTATTTTTACACATACAATATCCCAACCCCGGGTCCGACAGATCCGAACCTCCGTTCCCGTCGTGTCAGACACACCCGATACGATGCAATCCAACCCGGCAATACAAATGCAAAATTTTAAACCTACAACCTCCACCTCGGCCTCGCCTCTGCCAACACCATTGCCTCCACCACCACCATCAAGCACAACCAACCGTCGCTTACGGCGCCACCACCACCATCTTCCACCAGCCAACCACCATCGTCGTTCCCTGTCTGCGCCGCTCCCCTTCCAGCACCGCCGCGGCGACCACACAGCACCCACCGCTACCAGTTCCTCCTCCGGCCATCACTGCCCATCTCCATGCTGCCTCCCGCTCCCCATACCTTCGTCGTGATCAACACGACCATCTTCCACAGACCCCGGCCATCGTGATCGCCCGCCTCCGCAATCGGGCCGCTGACCCGAACCACCAAAATTCACAAACACCATCATCGACCACCACCGCGGCCGCCCAAATCAACATCCCACCACTGCCACCAAATTAGAAAGGAAAGAGAAAGAAACCCTCATCGTCGCCTGCAGATCCACGCCTCGCAGCCGGCCGTGCTTCCCCAGTGGCCACCTCCAGCATCGTAGAACTCCTCGCGCGATTTGGGTGCGCGAACCGTAGCAGCCGCTCGGCCGTCGGTCGACAAGCCACGCCACGCCGGTAGTCCGCCTGCCCTCTGCCAGCGCCCCACTCCTGGCCGAGCGCCGAACCACCCCGCTGTAGCCTCCTTCGGCCGCGGCCCGCGTCGACCGGTGGCAGGTCAGCGCCTCACCGCTGCCGCTGAGCGCCCTCTCCGCCACCGAAGTTCTGCCGCCGCCGCACTCCTCTGCGAGCCGCCCGCCTCCGCTCGTGGACGGATCTGTACACGCTCCCGCATCGACCTCCTGCCAAGCTCCTTGCACATCGAACCCCTCCAGTAGCCTCGTCCCCTCCGACGAGCGTCGGCGACCGCCAGAACCGGTAACCCTCACTCCTTCTCCCCCGCTCTTTCTCTCTCCCTCTTCTCAAGTACTCCCTCTCTTTTCCACTCCCTTTCTTTCATCCTTTCTTTTAAGAACAGGCTGTCATGTTCATTATTATTATTATTATTATTATTATTATTATTATTATTATTATTATTATTATTATTATCATTATTATTATTATTATTATTATTGTTATTATTATTATTATTATTATTACATATAAGTATACTTTGTTAAAATGTTTATTAATATCACTATTATTATCTTTAATATTGTGTTGCATTAAACAAATAAATATATAATAATTTCTAAATTTTGGTAACAAAAGTATATTGGTATGTAATTTCAAAACTGATTTCAGAACGTAAATATTTTACTATATTATTGACATTTTAAAATATAGTCTTCGACCTAAATCCTACTTTGATTAAAATTAGATTCTCTCCCTAAAACGATTTTTTTAGAATATTTTGACTAAGTATAAATATAGCTTCCTACCTTAAACATTATTTTGATAGAACTTAGAGTGAGCCCCAAAAACTAATTTTTGAAAGTATAGTTTTTCTAAAATTATTTTAATAATAAAATCTAGCTTCATATATTATAGATATTTCTAAAACATAATATAAGTATTATTTTCGTAAATTCTCTTATGTTATCATCGATGATCGTGACTGATCATATTTCCTATTTCCTCGCGTCTTTGGACCTCTGTACATTGATCATAGCTATTGGGCAATCAGGACTTGTCGGATCATCGCACCACACCAGGCGTAACACCAGGCAAGATATCTTGCCATATTTACTGCTTACATTTGGTTGCATTTTTTTTAGTTATTGTATATATATTTCTTGTTTATTATTTTCTTCTTGCAGGTGGACCTAGAGTTAGGAGACCACCGTCAAAAGAGTGCATCTCATTAACTTGTCACGATTGTACACGTGTTGTGTGAGAGTTGTGAGTAACATGTAGAGGTCACTTGCGTATTGGCTGATCACCCGTGCACATGCGTAGGAATAACTGTTAATAGATGCATGTTAGAAGACTTGACAGTTATTGAATATAAACCGTGTTGTGAAAACGACACGTGTTGGTGTGTCGTGGTTACGATGCATATATAGCATCATTAGGGGGAGGGGACAGCTACTAGCATAGGGGCTACATTTACTTTTTACACATTTATGGGTGATAGTGTCTCGGATGAGCGCTACTTGCTGCCCGACCGATAGTGTCTCGGATGAGCGCTACTTGACAGCCACTCTCGATTACTTGCGTGAATCCTTACAGCCCCTGCGTAGAACTTTGTCCTTAAAGTGCATATCACTTAGATGGTTAGGGACCAGTTGTGTTGTAGTTTTATAGTGGTTATATTTGCAGTTATAATGGCATGTTCTTCCTGTATCTTGCTACGTCCCTCTGAGGACCTGGTGATTTCTCCAGGTATATTTTATGACTTTCTGCAGGTGCTCTAGCTAAGGCCATGACTTGCGCTCTATTCCATCATGATAATTGCTCTTGACTCGTCGTTTGCTTCGCTCGAACAAATCAGTTATTTGTATTTTTTTTCTTATTTAAACTTGTTGGTAGTGGATATATCTCCGCCCAACGTTTGTACAAATGACTATTTGATTATATCATTAAAACTTCATATTTGTGGATGAGATTTAGTTTGAGCATGGCTTTCTAAACTTTACAACTTATGTATACATACGAGCCTTTCATTTACTCGTATGTATACAGCTGGCATGATACGTATCTAGTCCTAAGTATTTTAGGACTGGGGCGTTACATGTTTTTGTGGTGGCCCATGCAGGTCTAGTTTGCCATTTCGATTACATGACTGTACTGAACAGGCCTGCAATATAGGATTAGAGTCTAGGATCTCATCCACCTGCTTGACCCTCTTCCTTGACTAAATTTTCGAATCACTTGTTCAACTCCACTGATCTATATCTTGCTTGAGCTCTTCCTACCGTAATCCTTATTTCCATACTTGATAGGAAGATGACTACAATAGTATATGCTCATAGGTCAACCCCATGGCTAGTAGGATTACATTGACAACTAGTATGCATTGAGATCCTATTTGAGTTATAAAGATATAAGGATAAGAGGAACCATATTTTTCTAGAAGTATGAACTTAAGGATTAGTTAATTCCAAGTTGGGTAGTAGCAACATTAATAACTTCGAAGGGTTGTTAGAACTTTATTTGGATCTACAAAAGGATAGTGGGATCTATATACAATTGAGAAATAAAATTTATTTGATTTTTGAGTTTTGATTTTTGAAGGTCTTTGAAAATATTTATGATTCATTTGATTATAGCTATACATCCTTGAAAAGATATAAAGTTAGTTGAAAAAAAATTAAAAATAAATTGATTTGATGACTGATAAGATCATTTGAATATTGAGTTTAAAGTTAGATTGCTAATATCACAATTTTTAGAAAAAGTTACTAATGATGTGATGAAAAGTTATTTTGATTGATTAAAGGAATTTACCATTTAAAATTTGTGATTATGTTTGAATGACTTAGATGAGTGCGTTAAAATATTGAGCGGTGAATTTTAGATTGCTCGTAATATACTAAGGATTTATCTTGAGGATTATTCGAGAAATTTTGGAGTTTAAAGTTATGAAGTAATATTAAAATTTTATAGATTCATGATTTATGAACTCTTGAGTTTAAAAGTTGGTATAAAAATGTTAAATTTTGAAAAAGGTTAGTAGTGACATGATGAAAGTTCACTTGGAGATTTATGGAAGGGATTAAACTTTAATCATGATTAAATTAAACGGCTTGGAGTGAATACAAATATGGTTGCTCATTTTGGAAATTAATTAGAAACTTTTTGAAGGGAACTTGAGTTTTAAATTGAAATGGTAGGCCACCAAGATAACCCTAATGAGTTAGAAGGATTCCACTTTAATTGCCATATCCCCCATGACCGTGAAAGTAGTGTATACACAAGTGTTGTTAGTCATCTCCAAGATCATTTGGTTATATTTCAATCTTGACTCACTCGACATTCCCTCAAATCTAGATTTTATCGTGACTTTCTAACCATTTGAAACTTGAGAAATAATTAGATTGTTCCTTGATCATACTCCATCTAAGTGGCTATCATATCTCTAGAAACTGTATTTCTAACTTATTTTACCTTGATTTACTAGAATCTGAATTATCATTATTTCATGCTTTAGCTTGGTTATTTATTTGTGCGTAAATCATTATCTCATGCACTTCCACTTTCTATTAAAATTTTTTTTTGTGTGTCCTTTACCGTGACTTGGATATTTGGAGCACAATACTAGACCTTTCCATCCAACAAATTCCATATGCAAGACCTAGACGAACCCACCTTCATGTAGGTATATCACGTGCCACTAAAACACGTCTTCTTGTAATCTATTTTCACGATATGACTTTTGGGTCAAAAAGACTAAACTGTAACCTTTACCACGATATCCACTCTTGACCACAGATAGAGATTCAACCAAGACTCAAGTCCTTCGACCAAATAAATGATTGTGATCTACTTAATTCCTTAAATGCTTAGCTTGTGCTTTATATTGATTGCTGTCCCGTGCCTTTTATTTTTGTGCCTTATCTTATTTTGCTTAGACCCATAAATTTTTATTTTCGTGCAATAATTCGTATTTATCATCCAAATCCTTATCATGACCGCTGAACCTAACTATATTCTCCTTCCTATTATTTTTCTTCTCTCTCCAAGGATCTTATTTTTACTACACTGTTATTCATGCAAACCTTGTTTCGTATATGTGAAGATGGAAAGTTTATCATAACACCCTTCGGTTAAGTTAGAGTCAGAAAGCCATAAAAGAGATTAGTATAGATAAATAAAATGAGTGTATAATTTGGAGAAATAAGTTGAAAAGTGGTATTAGATGAAATTAAGGGAAGGGACATTTGGTTTTTATGTTCAAGTAATAATATGCTTGAGATTGACAAAAAGGTTACGATTAATCAAACTACTAGAGAGGAATTTTATGTTTGGTGCTTGAGGAATTTTGTTAGATTATAAATAAACGTGAATGTCCTACTAGGAAGAACTTGATTTGGCCATCGACTGAATGGATTGAAGGTTATTAAAATTAAAACTTGAGGAGATTATAGCTTGAGGACACATGGACCTATAAAGAAATATTGGAGATGAAGAATCAAAAGTTTCGTACTTATTGAAATTTCTGTCGTGAGATATGAGAATTTAAAAATTTGTCTATTAAAGGTCATATTAAGGTAAGATTGATTCTACTCTTGACTAAAGTGAGAATGAAAATTTTTATGTAAATTCTTAAAAGGAAAATTTTGCATAGGAAAATTTTGCTTGAGGAAAAACATATTAGATATTATTTTGGACTTATCAAAATTTAAGATTTTAGGCATAATTTCAGATCGAAATAACTTTGAATATATCTTCATGGATTAAAGGTTGACTTTTTTATTTTGAAAGACGAAAGTTGGTTGGGGAAACATCCGTTAGAGATGATTGAAACCAAAACTCCTAAAGCGTCCTATTATGAGATATCGAATGTATATATGTGTTGGCATCTAAGGTTGTTCATCAATCTCAAAGATTTCGTAAAAGAGAATATGTTTTGCACTTGTGACAAGAAATTGACTTTTTGAAGATTTGCCAAAGATTTAAAGGTATTGTGAACCGCAACTAAATTGGACTCGAAACTAGCAAGCTAGTAATCCTTGACTTGAGGTAAGGAGGTTATTGCTTAATGTGGCACGTCTATAAGGAAAAAGGTAGCATTGATTGAATTTAAAACATTGATAGGTTGTCATGCATTGGCCATCTTCTAACCACTTAATTTTTCATCAAATATCGTTACTTCTCTCGTCCAATGATTTAAAATCATGGGTTCTTATGACAAAAATCTTTCTAACTCTTCAACCCTACCTATCCTATTTTTTCTAAATTTCGAGGACGAAATTCTTTTAAGTTGGGTAGGATGTAAACTTCCTAAATTTTTACTACGATTTTTTTAATAATTTTTTGATAATAATTTTTATTTCTCGTATTTGTACGTCGCGTGCGGGTACGAATATGCGAGGTAGTGTATTTTAGACACACAAAGGAAAAGATTTTTCTTCATATAGAAAATAAGTTAATTTTCAAAATAAGTCTAAGGTATATATAGTTGCTTATATATTATAAAATATGTCGCGTCGCGATTGCCAAAATTTTATTTTATTATAAAAGGGCTATATTTTTTTTATTGGTAATTTAGAAAAATATGCTTTATGTAAATATTCTATTTGCAAGGTACATGAAATTTAATTTCATGTATATTTTAGTTTTCAAAAACTTAATGAAATTATTCTATTCATTTGCAAAATAAAGTATTTCAAATATTTAAATATTTATTATGATTTTCGAAATTAATTATTATCATTATTTTATTATTTCGAAAAAGATATTTTAAATATTGTTTGATTTCATATTTAATAAATTACGATGATTTAAATTGGAAAAGATTTTATTGACTTATTTTAAATAAGCTTTGAATTAAATGTAGGTTTTATCTATGTTTGATTCGGATTTGATTAAAGTTTAAATCGAAATAAATTTAATATGATCTATGGGGGAAGTTAAATACCCGAATCCTTATCCAACTGGGTCCTCCACCTCCTATATAAGGAGACCCCCATTGTTATTCTCCATAACAATTTACCATCCAAATTCTCTATCAAATTCGTGCATCGTGTCGGTGTCGCCATTCTCCATCCACTATATCTTATTTATACACATACAATATCCCAACCCCGGGTCTGACAGATCTGAACCTCCGTCTCCGTCGTGTCGGACACACTCGATACGATGCAACCCAACCCGGCAATACAAATACAAAATTTTAAACCTACAACCTCCACCTCGGCCTCGCCTCTTGTAGAAGCATGGAAAATATTGCTTTTAGTCCCACATCGGAAAGAAGAAGAAAGGGATCACTCCATTCTATAAATAGAGCCCTCTTACCTCCTTTGAAAAGGGCACCAACTTCTCTTCCCTGCTTCCAAACTTGGACTCTTCCTATTACGCACCTTCGGGTGCTAAGTAGAAGAAGTCTAGGACAATGCGGGCTCATCGGGCTCAGTCAGCTGTCCCAACCTCTGACCATCAAGAGCGTCCCGCTAAGCGGGCCTCTGATGGAAAGTTGTACAGAGCCGCCCGTGTCCAGCCCCCGGCGGCAAACGGACAGAGTGGTTCTCAAGAGTCTCCCAACAAAGATCAAGGGCAAGTGTTTCTATTAGCCCCACATCAGGGAGCAAACATGATACCTACGCACTCGTGTGTTCGGGATACCCGGGCCCACAAAGCGAGTGCACGGGCTGATCGAGACATTCCTCATGCGAGTCATGAGACGTCCTTCATACGGCTCGGTCATGAGACATTCCTCATGCGGTTCGGTCATGAGACATCCTTCATGCGGCTCGGTCATGAGACATTCCCATGCGGCTCGGTCATGAGACGTCCTTCATACGGCTCGGTCATGAGACATTCCTCATGCGGCTCGGTCATGAGACGTCCTTCATGCGGCTTGGTCATGAGACATTCTTCATGCGGCACAGAACCCAGGAAGCTTCATGCGGCTCAAAATCAGACGAGCTTCATGCGGCTCAAGAGTATCATGCGGCTCAAAAGTCACCAACATGGACATGCGACTCAAACACATAGGCAACTCGAGTAAACCCCATACGGTTCATACAGGAGCAGTCCCATGCGGTTCAGAGAGACCCTCAGTCTCATGCGGCTCGGGGCAGGAGAGTCCATGCGGCTTACATAGGGATAGTCCCATGCGGTTCAAAGAGTCCCCCAGCCGCATGCGGCTCATAAGTACATGCGGCTCCCATTCGACCAACAGAGATATGCGGCTCGATCAACGCCACGTGCCCCCATGGGACCCCTTCACACAGCTGGCCATCGAGCAATGGCCTTATTTAATGCTCTGCCATGATTTGACAGCTGACGGCTCTGACATAAAGTGTCATAATGGCCCTGTCATAATGACAAACTCTTTGGGAATAGGAGAAAATCTCTGACACGATCCGAGATCGACACGTGGCTTCCTCCATGCGGCTCCAGTGAAGAACAGCTTCATGCGGCTGGCAAGAATCGTCTTCCTGCGGCTCACCAAGAAGCCATCCCATGCGGCTCGCGAGTACTACACTTATGCGGCCCACCGAGAAACCATCCCATACGGCTCGCAACTACTATACCTATGCGGTTCACTGAGACGCTGTCTCATGCGGTTCATGGATATCATGCGGCTCTGGCAGAGTCTATCATTAAGACACGTGGCAGAGATTCAATTGCCCCTACGACTTGACAGCTGGTAGCAAGGATGATTATGAGATGCAAATCAATCAGAGATTTACCAGATCCCAATGACCATATTTAACGTTATCCTCATAATTAATGAGATCAGGTCATATCATTCATGATCAAGTCAATGGGACACGTGGTGAGAGATCCAAGCTTGACACAACCAATCATGAAGATTTAAAGCAATCAGCATTAATCATTCGCAAGATTCAGTGCTATCCCCATTTATGGCCCAAATCCTTCACGATTAAAACGAACGGTCCAGATTGATTAAGCATCAGGCTGCCGCCACTTTGAGAATGGGTAATCATCCAAACCCTAATGATGCTCCCTACTATTATAAATAGCAGGGTGCCATTCTCTTGCAAAAAAAAGACATACAAGGAGAGATATACGCTATCAGAGAGAAAAATACACAAAAAAAGAGAGAAGCCAGAAGAGCAATACGAGAAGAGCAAGAAGAGCATTTCTTCGTCAACGTCAACCATCTCGTCACAGGAGCCAAGGCTGCATACCGATCGTCCAAGGAGTTAGGCAGGGCTGCCATCGCCTTCCCGAGCCTCTATCGTCACCCCCCAGAATCTAAAATAAACAATTGTACTTAGACTGCTGTACCTAGGTTTTCGTCCCTAGGTTTTCTTTGTACAAGCGAGTTTGTATTGTGAGTCTAAGTTCAGTCCTCCCATAAAACTGTTCTGTACTTTTACAATAAATGGCAAACACGATGGCGACTCTGCTGGGGACTAACTTCTCCACGGCTGAGGAGTTGGTGACGCAATCGGATGCAGCCAAACTTGGCTCCACGCAACAAAAGATGGTCGTCTGCTTCGACCAACAGGCGTTTGAAGAGATGCTCTCCGAAGGAAGCGCTGGCCCGGTCCAGAAGCGCGCCCGCAGCTTGAAGGCTCGCAAAGAGTGGAGGCCAAAATCATTTGCTCCTCCCCAAGCCCTCGATAGGATATCCTCTGTTGCTCAAGACGGCGAGAAGGACTCTCCTGCGGCCCCACTTCAGACCGTAGACAACTCTGCTGTCCCCAAGTCCGGCAGAAGAAAATACTATGATGCTGGACTTGCAGGGGCAAAGAGGAACTCTATGAGATCCGAGCCACATAAGGGTATTAGCCGCAGGGAGAAAACTCATGCGGCTACATCCGCCAGTCGTATGGAGAAAACTCATGCGGCCAAATCTGTCAGCCGTATAGCTTATGCGGCTACAGTTGCCAACCACATGGATGAAACTCATGCGGCTAAGAAAGTCAATCGCTTGCAGAAAACCCATGCGGCCACAATTGCCAATCGCATGCGGCCAGCCTGTACGGTCGTGACTCCTAGCCGCATAAAAACAACTCATCCAACGGCAGAAGACAACCGCATGCAGACAGCCTGCACGGTACCCAATTCTAGCCGCATAGCGTCCGTTCCACGCTTCTCTCGATCAGTCTTTGACCGTCTCTCATGCGGTCCTGACTCTGATGGTTCTCTGGATGATAAGCCAGACTCTGTGGTATTCAACTTGGACTCCTCCTATTACGCACCTGCAAGTGCTAAAAGGAGGAAGTCTAGGGCAGCGCGGGCTCACCAAGCCCAGGCAGCTGTCCCAACCTCTAACTATCGGGGCGTCCCGTTGATTATCACACGGGCCTCTGATGGGAAGTTGTACAGAACCGCTCGAGTCCAGCCCCCGGCGGCAAAAGGACAAAGTGGTTCCTCTGACCTGCGTGAGGCGATCCTCCACAAGCGCAAGGAAAGAGAAGGAGCCTCGGTGTGCAAAGAGTCCTCGCTTGGACATCATTGCACCCAAATTATCGTCAACTGCTGTTGCAACAGCGCGGCAGCAAAGGAAGATCGGCCGTCCGTCTTCCAAAGACTACGGCATCCGAGCTCAGAAGATGAGGCACCTCCTGTTGTCTCTTGCAATTCCACTCAGAAAATCCCCGCCGAGGGGAGAAGAAAGAAGACAAGCATCTCCAGCCCCAAGATATCAACTACTGCAGCTAAGAAACCATCGTCTAAACGGCTGTCCTCCACCGGAATATTCCAACACACCCGTTCAAAGACAAAATCTGCTGCAATAGGAAATTCATCATCCACATCGCTGGGGGTCGTGGGAACTGGGGGTGACACTCCTCCGAACATACACAACAATCCGATATTTCAAGGAGCCGAGCCCGAGGAAACAACTCTCCCCTCAGGTACAACAGACGCTGATGTCCCCGAGGACATCTATGGCTCTCAAGACGAAGCAAGCTCCGAGGCTGGGGATACCGTTCCCTCCGAGTTCGAGCCCGAAGAGAACATTCCCACCTACCCCGATGACTTCTCGGTGCATGGGTACGACTCGGAGGGCACATCCTCCACCGTTCCTTCCATCACTCCTCATGTGAGGACGGTGTTCATGACGGACAGCAACCAAGGTGGTTCCAGCGATCGCCAACGCATCGACACTTTGGAGGCTATACTGCAGGCCTTGGTCAAGTCGGTAGATGAAATCAAAGCCGCTCTTCCAACTCTGCAAGGAGGAACGCCTGGCCAAACGAGCACGGGTCCCGCGGTCAATACGGACTCGAACTCAGCAGCACCAAATCCGGGCAATAATCCTCCCAAAATAACAGCCCCTACCGCAACAGATGAGGCCCAAGAAGTAAGAAGAGAGGTCCAGGAGCTCCGAGCCATGTTCCATGCCCGAGAAAATGCTCAAGACCTCAGAATGCGGCAACCATACCCTGCCGAATGGAGAGATGTACCATTTCCACCAAAATATAAGCCGTTCAATATCAACCCATATGATGGCAAGACCTCAGCAAGTCGATACATCACTTACTTCGAGGTCACCACCGACCATCTGCCCCATGATGATGCTATCCTCATGCGATTATTCATTGGAGCATTGGAAGGAGTCGCCTTCGACTGGTATCACAATCTGCCGGATAACTGCATCCACTCCTTCACCGGCTTCAAGCGCCTGTTCTTGGAAAGATTCTACGAAGTAGGGCAGGACGTCACCATGTCCACCCTCATGGACGTCGTCCAAGGGGAGAAGGAGTTGACAAGGAACTATATTGAGCGGTTCCGCCAAACCGCCATGAAGCTGTCCTCCGGAAATCCAGATTCCTCTTTGATTGAAATTTGCCAAAAGCGACTGCTTCCAACGATCAGTCTCTGGATGGAAGAAAGTCAATTCAAAGATTGGAAGACGTTCATCATCAGCGCCACAAGCGCCGAAGAACGACTGAAAAAGGCTCGCCAATTGGGATTGCACATCTCGGAAGGAGAAAACAAGGGCAAGCGTCCCAACAACGATAATGGGGGTAGCCCCTCCAACAATCGGGACAGCAAGGGAAAGCAGGCTATGGTGGCCGATACAGCACAAAAACCTGAGCCGAAGCCCGCAGACAAACAATGGCCGTAAATCACTTACTCCTTCGAAGACAGTCACGTCAAGCCCATCTTGGACATGCTCATACAAGGGGACAGAATTCAGCTTCCTCCACCAAGACGGGAACCGCGGCCGGCAGAGATGGAGAATCCAAAGTACTGCCATTATCATCGCTATGTTCATCATGCTACACACGATTGCTACCAGCTGAAACGGTATATCCAGAACCTCATCGATTCGAACGCTCTGGCCATCGATTTCGAAGAGGTAACCGTGGCGGCCAATATGGTGTTTGTATAATTCGGCAGCTTTCCGTCGACGGAGACTCAAGACGGGGTGGTCCCCGTCCCTCTAGAGACAATGGAGATTACCATTCTTCCACCTTCCCGAGATCAGGCTGCCGATCTAGTGCCCCTCACCACATCACGAGGGGAGGTCATGTAGATCCATCCAGACTTGGTGACAGAAGTGACTCGGCCCACACCCTCTTCCACCAACAAAAAGAAATGTGGAAAAGTCAGGACCTGCCACACAATCTCGGCAGACAACGAGGAAGCTACAGCCGTCGTCACACGGTCCGGAGCGCAATCCCAACCTATGGTTGATAATCCAGCCGAAAATCATCTACCCACTACAACTGATGCTCCGAGATCGGCTCAGCCTTCGACGACCGACAAGCCTAGGCCGAGGGAGACTCGCTTCGACAAATCCCTCCGAAAAGAGGCAGCCCAAGGGTTAGAGAGGCCCTACAACTTTGACATCTTAGCACAATTGGCTAACACACCAGCCAAGTTGTCACTGTACGAACTCCTAAGGCTCTCCAAGGACGTTCGTATTGCATTAAGCGAAGCACTCCAAAATGCCGATGTCTATCTGGCTCAATCCAACCTCACCGGGGAGGACTCACCCGTGGATCTCCAAGACAGTGCCTGCACGGGAGCAATGCCCAACATCGTCTTCACTCCGTAGGACATGCTCATCAAAACCAACCTACATGATCGCCCGCTATACTACACGGGATACATCGGCGACGTGAAGGTGGATCGGATGCACATTGATCCTGGCTCTTCTATAAGCATCATCCCGAAGGGTCTGCTACATCATCTCCGTATCCCAATGCATCGTCTGACGCCTACAAGCACTGCCATTAGCGGTTTCAATTCGGGCAGGAGCTACCCAATCGGAAAGATTCGTCTGAAGTGTCAGATTGGCGATCTCCAATCCGAAGTCACCTGCTACGTCATAGATGCGGACACTTCTTACAACATCCTCTTGGAGCGCCCATGGATACACGATTATATGATCGTGCCTTCCACGCTACACCAGTGCTTCAAATATGTCGACAAATACGGCTTCGTGAAGACGGAATTTACTGACATCGATCCCTTCAAAGGGGTCGAATCTTACTACTCGGATTCCTGTCTATACGAAAAGTCGAAGAGGCACCTTGATGAAGGAAATGAACAAGCTAGTACCGAGACGGCCACAGGATCAGAAGAGCCTCTGACGATCCACCTCCAAGCTCGCAAACCAAGAAGGTCCGTACCCCTTACTGCCACTCTGCGGAAGGACACGAGCAGCCTCTCGGCGCAGAAAGAGCAGATGATAATCTGGCTGCCAAGGTCCGGCCAAGTGCCAAGACCCACAACGGGGCCACTGACATTCAGACTGCCGAGAGTCGGTCAACCCCAAACGGAGAAGCTCAATCCCTCCGATAGGCCACTGACGATACGCCTTTCCAAGAAGGGTCGTCACCCCGATACAAGGTCTGACACTTCTAGCGAACCAGCCACTCCTTGCTCCATGTCAAGTGCCAAACTGGGGGTTGCTAGTCTGCCAACAACTCCACGCTCTACTCCATCAACTGAACCACTGACAATCAAGCTCCCGAGGACATCGCTTCATACTTGCGATCACTGATTACTTCTCCAAATGGGCGGAAGCTGTCCCACTCGCAGAAGTTAAGACTTCAAACGTGATCAGCTTCCTTAAGTATCACGTCATCTACCGCTTTGGACTGCCCCGAAGGATCATCCATGATAATGGTCCGCAGTTTGCAAGCCACACATTCTATCGGTTTTGCGATAAGCACCGTATTCAGAATGTCGCTTCAACACTGTACAACCCGGCAGCGAACGGGTTGGCAGAGGCATTCAACAAAACAATCATCAAACTCCTCAAGAAATTTGTCTCCTCCAACAAACGCGACTGGAACGAGAAGCTCGGCGAATGCTTATGGGCTTATCGCACCACAGTTCGAACAGCCACCAAGAATTCACCATTCTCCCTGGTGTACGGGAGTGAAGCAGTCCTCCCATTGGAGACTCAGATCCCCTCACTATGCGTCGCCCTCACGCATCAATTGAGGATAGACAAAAACCACCATCGTCGGCTACAGGAATTGGAGGCACTAGATGAAAAGCGCCTCTTGGCTCAGCAACGAATTGAGCTATACCAAGCACGCATCTCTGGAGCCTTCAACAAGAAGGTAAAAATCAGAACATTCCAGGTGGGTGATCTCGTCCTGGCAGTCCAGAGGCCAATGGTCATGACTCACAAGACCGCCGACAAATTCCAGCCAACGTGGGAAGGCCCATTTATCATTGAGACAGTATTCTCCAACGGTGCTTACCGCCTCGTAAAACAAAACGGAGACTTGCTCATGTTGCCCGTCAACGGCAAGTTCCTGAAGAAATATTATGTCTAAACGACATTCTCTCCAGATCATCGAGTTATGTACCCAATGGTACCGCTGAATTCACATCCACGACATTTCAGATTATCGAGTCATGTACCGGCTGGTACCGCTGAACTCACCTCCACATTCCCTTCAGATTATCGAGTCATGTACCCGCTGGTGCCGCTGAACTCACACTTTCTCAAATATTCTAAATTATCGAGTTATGTACCCGCTGGTGCCTCTGAACTCATATTCCGGTCACTCTTTCAGATAGTAAATCATGTATGATTATACCTCTGAACTTTCTTCCTGAAAGAGATCCTCCCTCATGATCCACTACCCGCGCTCCCAGTGCACAAAAAGGGTAACCGATCCACAAATTTCCGAAACGGCCATGTCCTCATTACCTCTGAGTCGTTTTCACTTCCACCAAAAACAAACCGCCCCCTCGCATAGAACTTCCACGTTCTCCTACCTCTGAGTCGTTCTATGTACCCCCTCTTCATTGAGCCCACTCCTGCCATGTCCTCATTACCTCTGAGTGGGAATGCTCCGTCGAAGAAACCTTCATGCTTGCCATGTCCACATTACCTCTGAGCAAGTATGTCGGTTCCCTTTCAACCTATTATCTGTACCCACAACCGGAGTACGACAAGGATAATAGGTCCACAAATGTCCTCTGTTGACCACAAATGTCCTCTGTTGACCACAAATGTCCTCTGTTGACCACAAACGTCCTCTGTTGACCACAAATGTCCTCTGTTGACCACAAATGTGCGCTGTTGACCACGAATGTCTTCCGTGAAGTCTCCCCTGCCATGTCCTCATTACCTCTGAGCAGGAAGATGCCACGGTAAAACCCTCATGCTTGCCATGTCCTCATAACCTCTGAGCAAATATGTTGGTTTCCTTTTATCCTATTATCCGTATCCTGGACCAGGGTACGCCAAGGATAATAGGTCCACAAATATCCCTTGCTAAGCTCCTTAGCATAAATCCACCATCTCACCATGCCCCGGGAGCCCAGCTGCTCTACGGCATTCTTTTTCCCAATACCGAGAGCACCCATGACCACTTTGCCATGGCTGTTTCGGACATCCTGACCAAACTTGTTATCCGTACCTAAAACCAAGGTACGCCTAGGGTAACAGGTCCACAAATAATCCCCCAGCAGGTCTAATTCCACAAACACCACAAGTACAAGAAAGAGAAGATGAGTTGAAACATGCTCATTTATTCAAAATTCAAAGTACTATATCATCTGGGATCACATCCCTTGACAAAAAGAAAAGAAAAACAGTGAAAGAAAATAGAAAACTGATCACTGCTCCATGGCATTCTTTCGCCCGATACCAAGAACCTCCATATCTGCCTTACCGCGGAGTCGTTCTAGGTATCCCTATCAAACTTATTATCCGTACCTAAAACCAAGGTATGCCAAGGATAATAGGCCCACAAATGTCCTCTGTTGACCACAAATGCCGTACTAGGTCCCTTAGTACATCCACATCTTTCCTCATCATCACATGCTTTCGGAGCCCAGCTGTTCCATAGCATTCTTTCACCCAATGCATAAAACTTTCACGTTGATAGCACCTCTGAGTTGTTCTATGTATCCTCATTCGAGGTCACTCCTACCATGTCCATATCACCTCTGAGTAGGAAAGCTCTACCATCAACCTTATATTTACCACGTCCATACCACCTCTGAGTAAATATGATGGTTCCCTCTCTCAACTTATTATCCGTACCTAAAACCAAGGTACGCCAAGGATGATAAGTCCACATATAATCCCCAGCGGAATTACCCAAACCTATCACGTCCATGCTACCTCTGATTGGATTGCCACACCTAAACAAATCTACTTTCCATGCTTCTTATATATTCAAAGTGTTCCAAATTTGCAATTTGGAAACTTTGAAGGGGGTCTTGTAGAAGCATGAAAAATATTGCTTTTAGTCCCACATCGGAAAGAAGAAGAAGAAAGGGCTCACTCCATTCTATAAATAGAGCCCTCTTACCTCCTTTGAAAAGGGCACCAACTTCTCTTCCCTGCTTCCAAACTTGGACTCTTCCTATTACGCACCTTCGGGTGCTAAGTAGAAGAAGTCTAGGGCAGCGCGGGCTCATCGGGCTCAGTCAGCTGTCCCAACCTCTGACCATCAAGAGCGTCCCGCTAAGCGGGCCTCTGATAGAAAGTTGTACAGAGCCGCCCGCGTCCAGCCCCCGACGGCAAACGGACAGAGTGGTTCTCAAGAGTCTCCCAACAAAGATCAAGGGCAAGTGTTTCTATTAGCCCCACATCAGGAAGAAAACATGATACCTACGCACTCGTGTGTTCGGGATACCCGGGCCCATAAAGTGAGTGCACGGGCTGATCGAGACATTCCTCATGCGAGTCATGAGACGTCCTTCATACGGCTCGATCATGAGACATTCCTCATACGGCTCGGTCATGAGACATCCTTCATGCGGCTCGGTCATGAGACATTCCTCATACGGCTCGGTCATGAGACGTCCTTCATACGGCTCGGTCATGAGACATTCCTCATGCGGCTCGGTCATGAGACGTCCTTCATGTGGCTCGGTCATGAGACATTCTTCATGCGGTACAGAACCCAGGAAGCTTCATGCGGCTCAAAATCAGACGAGCTTCATGCGACTCAAGAGTATCTTGCGGCTCAAAAGTCACCAACATGGACATGCGACTCAAACACATAGGCAACTCGAGTAAACCCCATACGGCTCATACAGGAGCAGTCCCATGCGGTTCAGACAGACCCTCAGTCTCATGCGGCTCGGGGCAGGAGAGTCCATACGGCTTACATAGGGATATTCCCATACGGTTCAAAGAGTCCCCCAGCCGCATGCGGTTCAGAAGTACATGCGGCTCCCATTCGACCAACAGAGATATGCGGCTCGATCAACACCACGTGCCCCCATGGGACCCTTTCACATAGCTGGCCATGGAGCAATGGCCCTATTTAATGCTCTGCCAAGATTTGACAGCTGACGGCTCTGACATGAAGTGTCATAATGGCCCTGTCATAATGACAGACTCTTTGAAAATAGGAGAAAATCTCTGACACGATCCGAGATCGACACGTGGCTACCCCCATGCGGCTCCAGTAAAGAACAGCTTCATGCGGCTGGCAAGAATCGTCTTCCTGCGGCTCACCAAGAAGCCATCCCATACGGCTCACGAGTACTACACTTATGCGGCCCACCGAGAAACCATCCCATGCGGCTCGCAACTAATATACCTATGCGGTTCACTGAGACGCTGTCTCATGCGGTTCATGGATATCATGCGGCTCTGGCAGAGTCCATCATTAAGACACGTGACAGAGATTCAATTGCCCCCATGACTTGACAGCTGGTAGCAAGGATGATTATGAGATGCAAATCAATCAGAGATTTACCAGATCCCAATGACCATATTTAACGTTATCCTCATAATTAATGAGATCAGGTCATATCATTCATGATCAAGTCAATGGGACACGTGGTGAGAGATCCAAGCTTGACACAACCAATCATGAAGATTTAAAGCAATCAGCATTAATCATTCGCAAGATTCAGTGCTATCCCCATTTATGGCCCAGATCCTTCACGATTAAAACGAACGGTCCAGATTGATTAAGCATAAGGCTGTCGCCACTTTGAGAATGGGTAATCATCTAAACCCTAATGATGCTCCCCACTATTATAAATAGCAGGGTGCCATTTCCTTACAAAAAAAAGACATACAAGGAGAGATATACGCTATCAGAGAGAAAAATACACAGAAAAAGAGAGAAGCCAAAAGAGCAATACGAGGAGAGCAAGAAGAGCATTTCTTCGTCAATGCCAACCATCTCGTCACATGAGCCAAGGCTGCAAACCGATCGTCCAAGGAGTAAGGCAGGGCTGCCGTCGCCTTCCCGAGCCTCTATCGTCACCCCCCAGAATCTAAAATAAACAATTGTACTTAGACTGCTGTACCTAGGTTTCGTCCCTAGGCTTTCTTTGTACAAGCGAGTTTGTATTGTGAGTCTAAGTTCAGTCCTCCCATAAAACTGTTCTGTACTTTTACAATCAATGACAAACACCTCTGCCAACACCAATGCCTCCACCACCACCATCAAGCACAACCAACCACCGCTTATAGCGCCACCACCACCATCTTCCACCAGCCTGTAGTGCCCCGTCCCGCAAAGTCAATCGGAGGAATCGAAACGCCGACGGCGTTCGGACTTGGCCTTACAACGGCAACTCGAAGACATCGCTCAGGTGGGGGAGTTTCGGTGAACTTTCCTCATCTCTGCCTTCACTTAATAATTCGTGCGGTTTCAACTTGCACAAGTAGGCTAATATAAAAGCTACGAACGCACATAGCTAAGGGAATAATTTTGACCCGTCGGAATGTCTTAGAACATGGAAAATGGTCCCACGGTCTCAATAGAAGTCGGCTCAGCGTGCTTTAAAATGACACTCGGTCCTTCGTCCCGTGGCTTGGAAGAAGAAAAGTTGGTATTCGACACAAACGATGAGTTAACCTAAGTCATAGGCGTTGCCCGCGTAAATGCTCGATAAAGCATGCACGTTTCCACTGCGCAAGGCTTGGCATAGCCTTGGCTCGTCCCTCGGTTAAGTTGTAGGCTTAAATAAGTTAGGCAAAGTTATGCCGATCGACCTAAGTCATTCTAAGTGCTGTCCCGCTCGTTCTGCGGTTGTCAAGTTAAATAGTCCCACGATCTCAAGGCCCGTCATATAACGTATGACTTGGGTGATAACGTCGCGTAAGACAGAAATCAGTTACAGGCACGAGCCACGATTGGCACGATGTAAAGTTAGCCACGGTCCATGGCACTTAAGGAACACGTTTTGTTCAAGTTAAGTTGGAAGGCTACGTAGTAGTCGTTCCCTCGAGTTCAAAGGTGTTTCGAGGCGGTCCCTCGATTGGGAGTCTCGCGTTTCTAACCACGTTGAGTGTTCGAGGCGGTCCCTCGATTGGGGAGTCTCGCGGTCCCGAGGCACGTTATGCCAAGTGTGATTCAGAGCACGAGTTGCCAAGTATAGTTCCGATCGTACCAACAAGTAGGCCATGCATTTACGTGAGTTTAGATGTCTCGTAGGTGCGTGGTCATTGGACACCTTGTCGACAAGGATTTCTGCCTAGACTGGTTATATGCCGGGGCACCGGGCCCAGTCATCCTAGGGGGTAGACGTTATAGCAACGCATGCTTTTATTGCGTGGGTAGTCGGGGGCTTTCCATGGGGCTAGCTACCTTGCATCGAAGGACCCGCCGTCTACTCGAGCTATGTCCGCGATGGCTTGTCATGCCAGTGGCCTTTCATATAGATAAATGGCGTGCTAAGCGGCGAATCCGCATGCACGGTGTCGGTCGTAACAAAGGAAGCGTAAGCACGATTGTGATGTGTTGTGAAATGTGTGCTTGGTTGCACCAAAGTGTTATAAAGACTACGATTCGGCTATACGTAAAGACACGTGCTTCGGCACGAGATATATTGTCGTACTTGAGTCTTCAACGCCGGTTCCACAAGTTGGGTTATACGTTTCGGGTTAAGTCGAGAAGGGCCGTAGGGCAAGTATTTGACACGACCTAGTCGTTACGTCCAAGAGTATGGTACGAAAGCACAAGTATGAGTCGGTACGTTGACAATGTAAACACGAGAAAGGTCTAGAGACAAAGTATGGGTACGTTATTAGTGTAAGGCACGAAGATGGTCTAAAGACACTAAATAGGCCGAGCGTCGGTCCTAAAATCGATCCTAAGGCAAGACTAGAAAGATAATCGAAAAAGGGGGGGCTTGTATTGCACAAAGTAAAATAAACGTGTCGGTTTTGTATGGGTGGGCGAGGAGCTCACTCCACCAGTACAGTGGTACTGACACCCACACAGTGTTTATGTGCAGGCACAGGTAGAAGCTTGTGGCGCGTAGCTCGCTTGGATGCGTCGAGGCACGGAGTTCCTCGGCGATTCGAAGCGTGCGGCCGCATGGATTCGAAGACTTATACGGGACATAATGTATGGACATCGCCTTCCGAAGCTTCCGCTGGATTCAAGTATTGTATCGAGAGATAAGAGAGAGCAGAGTGATTTGTAATGTGAGACGAGTGTATTGAGTGATTGTAATCTTGGCCTTGCGCTCCCAATGTAACCGTTGTTTCGATATCAATAAAAGAGCTTCTTTGAATAACTTGTGTTTGTTCTAAATTTCCGCTACGTGTTCAATGTCTCTGCTCGGGACTTCTGTGCGACGACCCCGTCGCAGCCGCTGTAATCGGCCGTTATGGAACCCGCCTTGCACGAGCGCAATCTAGGCTCGTGCGGCATCACGTCTTAGCGAGGACGATCGCTCCTACGGGAGTGGGGCGTGACATAATGGTATCAGAGCCCGGCTTTACGTCCTTGGACTACCGATTGAATTCTTTAACTCCGTTGTTTCCACGAACTCTGAAACGTTGCTTCCGCAAAGTGATATCGTTGGTGCGCTCTCTCTCAAACGTCCTTCGGCATGTCCATACAATAAGTCTAATATTTTCAAAAGCTCGTACAAGCGTTCAATCGAACTAATCGATAGGAGGTGGCCTTGGGCCGAACGGTGCCGACCTTGAGTTGATAGAAAATGCGTGCTAAAGTTAGCGAGTCATGTGCGTGCCTAACGAGTCCTACGTCGACATTATAAAATGAGCACGCAAAGTCGGAGTATAGTCCATACGGGATGGTTATGCATACGGCCTTTTGGCTAAGTTGTGTTTCGTATCACGCACCTCGACTTTTGGTGCAAACGAATTGCGAGTGATATCAAGTATCGCTCGATCGGGAACGGAAATACACTTGGAGTGTATATCGATAGGAACGTTATCAGACTAACACTTACGCGTACACAAAGGATTGATTGGGATTTGAGGATTGTGCGAACGACTTAGTGCGTCGATACGAACGTGATTGAGGACTAAATCGGATGGCTCAAACCCGAGTGGTGTATGGATGTTATAGAAATTGTTCGAGCGGAACCAGAGGAGTTACGGATAGTACGAGTATGTCGACAAGCGATGATATCGCAAAGCCTTAGAACGAGTAGCGCTTAGATGGTCATGATTCGAGAGTCGCAAACGTGATACCATTCGAACGATTTGTAAACGATAGTGCGAATTACGAAATGGTTGAATGGGAATTCTAAACGATAGAATAAATGGATGACTTGATTGAAGAAATTGATACGGATAGTATACGAAAAGTTAGCACGACGGGAAGATAGCGTGTACGAAAGGTTTGACTTTGAAGTTACGCAAACGACTCTGAGGATTGAAATTGATGTGTTCGATGGTTTGAGTTAGCAAGGAATGATGCAAATTGAAGAAATACGTAGTCAACGACTTAAGATCGACGGATAAACGATACGTGAATTTGGGTTGGAGAAATTGATGATGTAAACGATTCGAGGAGATAATCCAGTCGGACGATAGCATCATTCGCACGACTCAGAATTTGTTGCAAACGAAGATCGTCAGGTTACGTATATCGTCGATGGTATTGAGGCGTATCAAAGATGATATGCGATAACTCGGAGGTACTCTGACTCAGTGAATGACGATCGTGCAAGTGCTATTATTCGGTTGGACGCTATACCTAGTACTTTGGATGAAAGTGATCGTGTTTTGATGGTTACGCGGATAACCACAGCGTCGATGATCTTGTCTTGTGCGAGCGCAACTCTAGCCTCGCACATGCGTTGCGTCGGATTTGGGGCGATCGTTTCGCGTGAGCGCTGACATGGTGATTCATGTCGCGGGAATGATCGAACTCAGAAAATTTGGCTGCGGCAACTTCGATTGTCCCCACTAGTTGGTTTGATGCGAAGGAGAACTCGAGAATGTTAGGACTTGTGATTGACGATTGATTAAAACTTGAGGATTGAGTAGGTCCAATCCGCGCATCGAGAATGAACAAGTCTAGACACGAAACAAGTGTTACGCCCCAATGAGAATGATTATTCTACAGGTGCGTTGTATGGTGATTCATGAACCACCGTGGATGATCGGACTCGCGTGAGATCGGAGCGTGGCATATTGTTAAGTCAGACGACCTTGTGATCGATTACGTAAATTAGAATAGATGATTTCGGAAACGTGAAATGTGAACTACGATTTAGAGATGAATTGTGTCATAGCGTGCTTGATTTAAGAATGAATGATAGGCGAACTAATGTCGAACGTGTTAGAAGAGATAGACGATACGAAATGGCATGATGAACGAGCGATATGTTCTTATCGAGGATTAGTTGAAACGTGAATTATCGTATGATGGCTTTACCGATACAACTCGTACCCCGTGCTACGAATATTGGGATGTGCGTAGGGAATCGATGCTCGATGTTTAGAAATCGGAGTGATGCGAGCTTGGGTAGAAAACCCCGTACCAACGATTTGGTTTGACCTTAGGATGGGGTCAGTGTTGATATCGTTGTTTGGGAACTATGATTCCAGTACTGACGAAAAGATAAAGCCTAGCGTTTAGGCAGGCATTCGAGCGCGAAGCGATAGGAGTTACGGAGGCACCACTTGCGAGTCTTGGCTGACATGCACGTATATCAGGGACGCCCGAATATGTGCACGATCCGACTCGAGTGGTGATGGCGGATTCTCTATCACGAGGCTTGGCTGACATGCATATATTTTGGGGACGCCTGGAATATGTGCACGATCCAACTAAGTGATACGCTGAATCAAGTGAGACTTGAGAAACCGAAAAGAGTCGAGGATTTTGGAATCGTGAGTTTCGAAGAAATGTTGGTGATAATACGATCATTGATTTGAAACGAATTCGAATGTTGGTTGATCGATTAGTGTGCCTTACGACTAAGTTAGCGATAGCACGAGCGTGGCTCCAAATCGAAGAAACGCGTAGGCAAAATGTGTACGATTGAGTCTTGGCCATAGAAATGTAGGATGGCTTGCCTTCAGGAAAGTCTCGAGGACGAGACTTGTTCTGAGTGGTGTATGTTGTAGTGCCCCGTCCCGCAAAGTCAATCGGAGGAATCGAAACGTCGACGGCGTTCGGACTTGGCCTTACAACGGCAACTCGAAGACATCGCTCAGGTGGGGGAGTTTCGGTGAACTTTCCTCATCTCTGCCTTCACTTAATAATTCGTGCGGTTTCAACTTGCACAAGTAGGCTAATATAAAAGCTACGAACGCACATAGCTAAGGGAATAATTTTGACCCGTCGGAATGTCTTAGAACATGGAAAATGGTCCCACGGTCTCAATAGAAGTCGGCTCAGCGTGCTTTAAAATGACACTCGGTCCTTCGTCCCGTGGCTTGGAAGAAGAAAAGTTGGTATTCGACACAAACGATGAGTTAACCTAAGTCATAGGCGTTGCCCGCGTAAATGCTCGATAAAGCATGCACGTTTCCACTGCGCAAGGCTTGGCATAGCCTTGGCTCGTCCCTCGGTTAAGTTGTAGGCTTAAATAAGTTAGGCAAAGTTATGCCGATCGACCTAAGTCATTCTAAGTGCTGTCCCGCTCGTTCTGCGGTTGTCAAGTTAAATAGTCCTACGATCTCAAGGCCCGTCATATAACGTATGACTTGGGTGATAACGTCGCGTAAGACAGAAATCAGTTACAGGCACGAGCCACGATTGGCACGATGTAAAGTTAGCCACGGTCCATGGCACTTAAGGAACACGTTTTGTTCAAGTTAAGTTGGAAGGCTACGTAGTAGTCGTTCCCTCGAGTTCAAAGGTGTTTCGAGGCGGTCCCTCGATTGGGAGTCTCGCGTTTCTAACCACGTTGAGTGTTCGAGGCGGTCCCTCGATTGGGGAGTCTCGCGGTCCCGAGGCACGTTATGCCAAGTGTGATTCAGAGCACGAGTTGCCAAGTATAGTTCCGATCGTACCAACAAGTAGGCCATGCATTTACGTGAGTTTAGATGTCTCGTAGGTGCGTGGTCATTGGACACCTTGTCGACAAGGATTTCTGCCTAGACTGGTTATACGCCGGGGCACCGGGCCCAGTCATCCTAGGGGGTAGACGTTATAGCAACGCATGCTTTTATTGCGTGGGTAGTCGGGGGCTTTCCATGGGGCTAGCTACCTTGCATCGAAGGACCCGCCGTCTACTCGAGCTATGTCCGCGATGGCTTGTCATGCCAGTGGCCTTTCATATAGATAAATGGCGTGCTAAGCGGCGAATCCGCATGCACGGTGTCGGTCGTAACAAAGGAAGCGTAAGCACGATTGTGATGTGTTGTGAAATGTGTGCTCGGTTGCACCAAAGTGTTATAAAGACTACGATTCGGCTATACGTAAAGACACGTGCTTCGGCACGAGATATGTTGTCGTACTTGAGTCTTCAACGCCGGTTCCACAAGTTGGGTTATACGTTTCGGGTTAAGTCGAGAAGGGCCGTAGGGCAAGTATTTGACACGACCTAGTCGTTACGTCCAAGAGTATGGTACGAAAGCACAAGTATGAGTCGGTACGTTGACAATGTAAACACGAGAAAGGTCTAGAGACAAAGTATGGGTACGTTATTAGTGTAAGGCACGAAGATGGTCTAAAGACACTAAATAGGTCGAGCGTCGGTCCTAAAATCGATCCTAAGGCAAGACTAGAAAGATAATCGAAAAAGGGGGGGCTTGTATTGCACAAAGTAAAATAAACGTGTCGGTTTTGTATGGGTGGGCGAGGAGCTCACTCCACCAGTACAGTGGTACTGACACCCACACAGTGTTTATGTGCAGGCACAGGTAGAAGCTTGTGGCGCGTAGCTCGCTTGGATGCGTCGAGGCACGGAGTTCCTTGGCGATTCGAAGCGTACGGCCGCATGGATTCGAAGACTTATACGGGACATAATGTATGGACATCGCCTTCCGAAGCTTCCGCTGGATTCAAGTATTGTATCGAGAGATAAGAGAGAGCAGAGTGATTTGTAATGTGAGACGAGTGTATTGAGTGATTGTAATCTTGGCCTTGCGCTCCCAATGTAACCGTTGTTTCGATATTAATAAAAGAGCTTCTTTGAATAACTTGTGTTTGTTCTAAATTTCCGCTACGTGTTCAATGTCTCTGCTCGGGACTTCTGTGCGACGACCCCGTCGCAGCCGCTGTAATCGGCCGTTATGGAACCCGCCTTGCACGAGCGCAATCTAGGCTCGTGCGGCATCACGCCTTAGCGAGGACGATCGCTCCTACGGGAGCGGGACGTGACACAGCTAACCACCATCGTCGTTCCATGTCTGCGTCGCTCCCCTCCCAGCACCGCCGCGGCGACTACACAACACCCATCGCTACCAGTTCCTCCTCCGGCTATTAATGCCCATCTCCGTGCTGCCTCCCGCTCCCCATACCTCCGTCGTGATCAACACGACCATCTTCTACAAACCCCGACCACCGTGATCGCCCGCCTCCGTGACCGGCCGCTGACCCGAACCACCAAAATCCATAAACACCATCATTGACCACCACCGCGACCGCCCAAATCAACATCACCACCACTGCCACCAAATTTGAAAGGAAAGAGAAAGCAACCCTCACCGTCGCCTGCGGATCCATGCCTCGCAGCCGGTGTAGAAGCATGGAAAAGAATAAAGAAAGATCCATGCGGCCAGGGAGTCCCATGCGTCTTAGAGAGCTCATGCGGCTCAGGGATCCATGCGGCTCAAGCGTCTATACGGCCCGAATAAGTTCCATACGGCTCAAAGAGGAGCCACGTGGCCTACAAACAGCTCTTCCCTTTGTCCTTTACTGCATTAAATGCCTTGACGGCTGACAGCTCTGACAAATGACAGCTCTGACACAAAGAAACAATAATGACTCCGTCATAATGGCAGACTCCTAGGAAAACGAAGGAAATCTCTGACACGATCCCCCGAAATCCAGAAACCTTTATGCGGCCTTGACACGTGGACAGTCGCATGCGGCTCAGGTAGAGACCACCCCATACGGCTCAGGCCGAAGCTTTTCCATGCAGCTCAGGCCGAAGCTATTCTTTGCGGCTCAAGCATAGGCTACCTCATGCGGCTCACAAGGACTAGCCCCATGCGGGTCACAAAGACTAGTCCCATGCGGCTCACGAAGACTAGCCCCATGCGGCTCACGAAGACTAGCTACATGCGGCTCACGATGACTATCCCCATACGGTTCACGAAGATTAGCCCCATGCGGCTCACGAAGACTAGCCCCATGCGGCTCACGAAGACTGTCTCTATGCGGCTCAATGAGGAGCAACCTTCCTGCGGCTCAGATTTCTGCAGTAGCTTGCGCTTAAGACACGTGGCATGATAGTGGGACACGTGGCATCAAATTGATCGAAATCCCTCAACAAATCCCAATAAAATATTGGGATCAAATCAGATCAATTGTAATCAGGCAAATTAATGACATGTGTCGAAAAATCCGAGGTTAACAAATAAGGAGGATTTATGTCAATCATCATTAATTACCCACAAAAGATTTGATGCAATCACATTTATTGCTCAAATCTCGTAAATTCAGGATGGACGGCCCAGATTCAGTGATCCTTAGCCGCCGACTTTCAAGAATGGGTAATCATTACAAATCCTAATGATGCCCTCCACTCTTATAAATAGCAAGGTGCCATTCCCTTGCGAGGAGAGGCATACATTCGGAGAGAAAGATACACATAGAGAGACAGACAGAAAGAGAGACACAGAAAGCCGAAGAGTTAGAAAGAGATCAAAAGGAGAGCATTTCTTCAACGCCAAGCAGTTCTTCTACAGAGCCAAGGCTGCACCCGATCGTCCAAGGAGTAAGGCAGAGCTTCCGTCGCTTTCCTGAGCCTCTACCGTCACCCCCCAGAATCTAAAATAAACAATTGTACTTAGATTGCTGTACCTTGGTTTTCGTCCCTAGGCTTTCTTTGTACAAGCTAGTTTGTATTGTGAGTCTAAGTTCAGTCCTCCGATAATTGTTCTGTTCTTTTACAATCAATGGCAAACACGATGGCGACTCTGCTGGGAAAAAAACTTCTCTACGGCTGAGGAGTTGGTGACGCAATCGGATGCAGCCAAACTTGGCTCCACGCAACAGAAGATGGTCGTCCGCTTCGACCAACAGGCGTTTGAAGAAATGCTCTCTGAAGGAAGTGCTGGCCCAGTCTAGAAGCGAACCCGCACAAAGAAAGCTCGCTGCGAGTGGAGGACAAAATCATTTGCTCCTCTCCAAGCTCTGGACGGAGTACTCTCTGCTGCCCAAGACGGCGAAGACGACTCTCGTACTGCCCCACTTCGAGCCATAGAGGACTCTGCTGTCCCCAAGTCCGACAGAAGAAAGCACTACGATGCTGGACTTGCAGGGGGCAAAGAGCGATCCTATGTGCTCCAGGAAGAAATCGAACAAGGGCACTAGCCGCAAGACGAAGACTCATGCGGCCAAGATTGCCAACCGCATGAATGATGACCATGCGGCTGAGACTACTAGCCAAAGGCGCAATACTCATGCGGCCAGGATTTCCAGCCGCATGGAGAAGACCTATACGGCTGAGACTTTCAGCCGCATGAAGAAAGCCCATGAGGCTACGACTGCCAGCCGTATGGAGACTATTGATTCCAGCCGCATGCCGCCTGCTCCACGCGGCTCTGTCTTCGACCGCCTCTCCTATGGTCCTGATCTCTTGTACTCCCAAGAAGACATGTCTGACTCTCTCCAGCATCACTTAGACTCTTCCTACTATGTGCCCTTACGCACTAGAGCGAAGAAGTCTAGGGCAGCGCGAGCTTGGCAAGTTCGATCCGCTGATCCGAACTCTGACCATCCGAGCGTCCTACATACCGTTATGCAGGCCTCAGATGGAAAGTTGTACAGAACCACTCGAGTCCAGCCCCCGGCGGCAAACAGACAGAGAGGTTCGCAAAAGTCTTCCAAAATCCAGGGAGCAAACATGGTCGATCCAGACCCATCTGACTTGCGTGAGACCATCCTCCATAAACGCAAGGAAAGAGAAGGTGCATCGGGGTGCAAAGAGTCCTCCCACGGACGTCACTGCACCCAAGTCATCGTCAACTGCTGTTGCAACAACGCGACGATACGCGAAGACCGACACTCCGTCTTTCAAAGACTGCAACAGCCATCTTCAGAAGACGAGGCACTTCCCGTCGTCTCCTGCAACTCTGTTCAGAAAATCCCTGCCGATAGGAAAGGGAAGAAGACGAATGTTCCTAGCCCGAAGATTGCAACCACTATGACTAAAAAACTGTCGTCTAAGCGGGTGCCCACCACCGGAGTTTTTCAAGGAACCCGTTCTAAGACGAAATCTGCTACAGTGGGAGATTCGTCGTCCACACCACTGGGGGTTGCTAGGATTGGGAGTAGCACTCCTCCGAACCTCCACGATAATCTGATGTTCCAAGAAGACGAGCCGGGAGAAACAACTCTCCCATCAGATGCAGCAAACCCCGACGTCTCCGAGGACATCCTCAACTCCCAAGACGAGACGAACTCGAAAACTTGGGGTACTGTTCCTTCTGAGTCCAAACCAGAAGAAGACATTCCCACATACCCCGATGATTTCTCATTACAGGGGTATGACTCGGAAGACACGTCCTCCACCGTGCCATCCATCTCTTCTCACGTAAGGACGGTATTCATGACAGACAGCAACCAAGGTGGTTCCAGTGATCGCCAACGCATCGACACTCTGGAGGCCATACTGCTTGCCTTGGTCAAGTCTGTGGACGAGATCAAAGCGGCCCTTCCAACTCTGCAAGGAGGGACACCTGGCCAAACAAGCACGGGTCCCGCGGTCAATGCAGACTCGAATTCAGCGACACCGAATCCGGGCAACAATCCTCCTGAAGTAACAGCCCCCACCGCTGTGGATGAGGCCCGAGAAGCGAGAAGAGAGGTCCAGGAGCTCCGAGCCATGTTTCACGCTCGAGAAAACTCTCAAGACCTCAGAATACGGCAACCATACCCTGCTGAATGGAGGGATGTCCCCTTCCCACCAAGATATAAGCCGTTCAACATCAACCCGTATGATGGCAAGACCTCCGCAAGTCGGTACATCACTTACTTTGAGGTCACCACCGACCATCTGCCCTATGACGATGCCATCCTCACACAATTATTTATTGGGGCGTTGGAAGGAGTCGCCTTCGACTGGTATCGCAACCTGCCAGACAACTGCATCCACTCCTTCGTCGGCTTCAAGCGCATGTTCTTGGAGAGATTCTACGAAGTAGGGCAGGACATCATAATGTCCACCCTCATGGACGTCGTCCAAGGGGAGAAAGAGCTGACAAGGAACTATATCGAGCGATTTTGCCAAACCGCAATGAAGTTGCCGTTTGGAAATCCGGGTTCCTCCTTGATTGAAATTTACCAAAAGAGATTGCTCCCAACAATCAGTCTCTGGATGGGCGAAAGTCAATTTAAGGACTGGAAGACGTTTATCATCAGTGCCACAAGCGCCGAAGAACGATTGAAGAAGGCTCGCCAACTGGGATTACACATCTCAGAGGGAGAGGACAAGGGCAGGCGTCCCAACGCCAACGCCAACAATGGGGGTAGCTCCACCAACAATCGGAACAACAAGGGCAAGCAGGCTATGGTGGCCGATACAGCACAAAAATCTGAGCCAAAACCGGCAGACAAACAATGGCCGTAAATCACTTACTCCTTCGAAGACGATCACGTCAAACCCATCTTGGACATGCTCATACAAGGAGACAGAATTCAGCTTCCTCCACCAAGACGGGAACCGCGGCCGGCAGAAATAGAGAACCCAAAGTACTGCCATTACCACCGCTACGTCCACCATGCTACACACGACTGCTACCAACTAAAACGGTACATCCAAAATCTCATCGATTCGAACGCTCTGGCCATCGATTTCAAAGAGGTAACCGTGGCAGCCAATATGGTGTCAGTGCAATTTGGCAGCTTCCCTCCAACGGAAACTCAAGACGGTGTAGTCCCCATCCCTCTGGCGACAATAAAGATTGCTAATCTTCCACCTCCCCGAGATCAGGCTGCTGGTCTAGTATCCCTCACCACATCACGAGGGGAGGTCATGTGGGTCCATCCAGACTTGGTATCTGAAGTGACTCAGTCCACACCATCCTCCATTTACAAAAAGAAGAGTGGAAAAGTCAGGTCCTGCCGCACAATCTCGACAGATATCGAAGAAGCTACAGCCGTCGTCACGCGGTCTGGGGCACAAACCAACCCGTGGCTGATAACTCAGCTAAAGATCATCAGCCCGCTACAACTGATGCTCCGGGATCGGCTCAGCCTCCGACGACCGACAAGCCTAGGCCGAAGGAGACTCGCTTTGACAAATCCCTCCGAAAAGAGGCACCGTAGGGGCTGGAGAAGCCCTACAACTTCGACATCTTGGCGCAATTAGCCAACACACCGACCAAGTTGTCATTATACGAGCTTCTAAGACTCTCCAAGGATGTTCGTGCAGCTTTGAGCGATGTACTACAAAATGCCGATGCGTACCTGGCTCAGGTCAACCTCACGGGAGAGAACCCTTCTGTAGATCTCTAAGACAGCGCTTGTACGGGACCGATGCCCAACATTGTCTTCACTCCGCAGGATATGCTCATCAAAACCAACCTGCATGATCGCCCGTATACTACACTAGATACATCGGCGACGTAAAAGTGGATCGGATGCATATTGATCCTGGCTCCTCCACAAGCATTATTCCGAAGGGTCTGTTACATCATCTTCGCATCCCTATGCATCGCCTGACGCCTACAAGCACCGCTATCAGCGGTTTCAATTCGGGCAGGAGCTACCCAATTGGAAAGATTCGTCTGAAGTGTCAAATTGGCGATCTCCAGTCGGAAGTCACCTGTTATGTCATAGATGCAGACACTTCTTACAACATCCTCTTGGGGCACCCTTGGATACACGACTATATGATCGTGCCTTCCACACTGCACCAATGCTTCAAGTATGTCGACAAACACGGCTTCGTGAGGACAGAATTTGTCGACATCGATCCCTTCAAAGGGGTCGAATCCTACTACTCAGACTCCTGCCTGTATGAAAAGTCGAAGAGGCATCTTGGTGAAGGAGATGTGAAAGCTCGTACCAAGACGGCCACAGGATCAGAAGAACCTCTGACGATCCACCTCCAAGCTCGCAAACCTGGCAAGTCCGTGCCCCTTACCGCCACTCTGCGTAAGGACACAATCAGCCTCTCGGCACAAGAAGAGCAAATGATGATCCGGCTGCTAAGGGTCGGCCAAGTGCCAAGACCTACAATAGAGCTATTGACAATCAGGTTGCCGAGATTCGGCCAGCCGCAAACAGAGAAGCTCAATCCCTCTGACAAGCCAATGACGATACGCCTTCCCAAGAAGAGTCGTCATCCCGATGCAAGGTCTGGGACTTCTAGCGAACCTACCACTCCCCGTCCAGCATCGAGTACCAAACCGGGGGTCGCTAGTCTACCAACAACTCCATATTCTGCTCCACCAGCTGAACCTCTAACCATCAAGCTGCCTAGGTCATCCTCTCTGTCTTCGTTTATACAGGGGGTAGCTGAAGAGGAACCGGAGCTAGCCAAGTATGTGGCTGCCCACACTGATCTTCCCTCCGTAGATGATGTAATCCACCTAGAAAAGATACCTTACTTCATCAATAAAGGGCTATCTTTGAACTACCTCGAGCTCAATAAGCTTTGTACAATGTATGCTATGGAATACGGCATAGGCACACACCTACACACACAGGTGACAAATGTGTACACCGTAATCTAGCTTACTCCAGCGGAAGACGCTTACTGCATAATCGAGGGAGGGGACCATCCAATCATCTTCGGCCGGAAGGACGATCCGCAGCCCTTCACCATAGAAGAAGTCGACCTTGAATCAGATGCCGGGAGACTGCCTCTGTATCTTTATAGCCCCCAATCAAAATATCTCATGCAAAAATAGGGGTATGATCTGGAAACTACGCCAGGCTTGAACTACGGTACTGGACGACGGTTACCTTTGAAGCCACCGGTCCCGGCTGGCAAACCACGGGACTACTATAGCAAGACTCGATGTGGATTAGGGTATGTTATACCCACAATGACCCCCGAAAGTTCAGATGAAGAATGTGACTGGCATTCACATTCAACCGGTCACCAACTTCTGACTCAGATACCAGCATCGGAGACGTATTCAGACAAGTCCTATCAGTCAACATGGCATTCGCCGACGCTTATGAAGAAGATGAAGACATTCCGGAAATCCTCGAGTTAGAGCCATGGGCCCAACAGTTGGATGCACAATAGGAAAAGCGGTTCGAACAGAGAGAACCTCCCACCGAAGACGAGGTTATACAGGTCGACCTCGGCAGCGAATCTTCTCCAAAACTAATCTTCGTCAGTAAAAGCCTAACAGACGAAGAGCAAGAATCGCTACTGAAACTTGTCAAAAAATATATTGATGTGTTCGCTTAGAGCTATGAAGACATGCCAGGACTAAATCCTGAGGTTGCCCTTCACAAGCTCAACATACGGTCAGATGCAAAGCCGGTCAAACAACAACAGCGACGCTTCCACCCAGGCATCATGGATGCGATCGAAGCTGAAGTCAACAAACTAATAGCCAGCGGCTTCATTCGTGAGGAACAACATCCGGATTGGGTCGCCAACATAGTACCAGTCCTCAAGAAGAATGGAAAGATTCGAATCTGTATCGACTTCCGCAATCTGAACGAGGCATGTCCTAAAGATGAATTCCCCCTCCCTATCACAGACATCATAATTGACAACACCTGTGGCTTTGAACGCATGTCATTCATGGATGGCTTCTCGGGGTATAACCAAATCAAGATGTCTCTTGACGACGAAAAGCACACATCATTCCGAACACCGATTGGCATGTACTGCTACACAGTCATGCCTTTTGGTTTAAAGAATGCTGGTACCACATATCAAAGAGACATGAGCATCATCTTCAGAGATCACTTGCGCAAGACTGTGGAGTGCTATATTGATGACATCGCCGTCAAGAGTCGCTGTAAGGGAGACCATCTGCAGGATCTGAGGACGGTATTCGACCTGATGCGAGTGCACAATTTGAAAATGAACCCTACGAAATCTTTCTTGGGCGTATCCAGCGAAAAATTCTTGGGTTTCATCATAACCGCCCAGGGTATTCATGTAGACCCTGAGAAAACGAAGGCAATTATGGAGATGGGTCCCCCAAAAAATCTCCGTAAACTCAGAGGCCTTCAAGGGAGGCTATCTTACATCAGAAGGTTCATCTTTAACCTCTTCGGGCGATGTCGACCATTCATCCATCTCATGAAGAAAGGCGTCTCATTCGTATGGAACGAAGAGTGTCAACGTGCCTTCGACAGCATCAAAGAATATTTATCGAACCCTCCAGTACTGGTGGCCCCGGTTGCTGGAAAACTATTCCTGCTCTACGTACGAGCAATAGAACATTCCCTCGGTGCTCTGCTGGCACAAAACAATAATGCAGGCCATGAACAAGCTATATATTACCTCAGCCGAATGATGATTGGGCCAGAACACCGATACATCGCTGTGGAGAAGGAATGCCTCGTCCTGGTGTTCGCCATTCAAAAGACGCGATACTATGTCACAGGACAAACCATACGTATGATCTCACGAGTCAACCCTCTCAGAGTCCTCATGACTAAACCAGGGGCACTCAGCTCTCGCCTCGCTATATGGGCAATATTACTGTCCCATTATCATATGATCTTCGTCCCACAAAAGGCTGTTAAAGGTCAAGCCCTGGCAGACTTTTTGGCAGCCCACCCAGGCTCGGAGTCGTCTAGAATATATGAAAAAAATCCCAGATGAGGTCGCCGACTCACATGCAACCTCTCACGATGATATATGGCGAATGTTCTTCGATGGCGCCTCAAGGACCGGACCTAAAGGCAACATCGTCGTCGGAGTCGGGATGGTGCTGGTCTCCCCTTCCGGATTGGTGATTAACCGTGCTTACTCTCTCATAGAGCCCTGCTCTAACAATGTGGCCGAGTACAACGCTTTGGTCATTGGCCTCCAACTTGCAAGAGAGCTGGGGGTAGAATATCTTGAAGCATACGGCGATTCTCAGTTAATCGTCAATCAGATCCGGGGCTCGTACGAAGTCCGCCACGAAGACATGATCCCATATCATCAAATAGCGATCAACATTATTTCGTCATTTAAAGGGTTCTTCATCGAACATGTCCCCAGACTCCGAAATATCGAAGCCGATGCCCTAGCTGGCCTTGCTGCTTCCCTAGCGGTTCCGAACTATGCTCGCCAGTCCGTAGATGTGATAGGTCACAACTGGTCTGCCACAAGAATAATGTTCAATTCGTGGCGAGTTATTCTGCTCAGACGATCGACGAAGTCCCAGACTGGAGACAACCATTCATTGACTTCATAGTCTACGACGTCCTGCCTGAGAACCCAAAAGAGGCTACCTCTATCCGAAGGCGTTCTCTCAGATTCTTCTACGATACAAAGACGAAAATGCTGTATCGTCGATCCTATGACGGATTATTGCTTCGATGTCTGTCAAACCCAGAAGCCAAAAGAAGCCGTACGCGAAGCTCACGACGGTGTCTGTGGGGCCCATCAGCCTGGCCCTAAATTGTAAGACCGTCTTTGCCGAATGGGCTACTACTGGCCCACGATGGTAGCAGATGCGATAGACTATGCTAGAAAGTGTAAAGCTTGCCAAGTCCATGTGGACTTCATCCACCAACCATCCGAATTTCTACATCCGACAGTGGCATCCTAGCCGTTCGAAGCATGGGAAATAGATATCATCGGTCCGATTACTCCACCTTCCTCCCGAGGACATCACTTCATACTCGCAATCACAGATTACTTCTCTAAATAGGCGGAAGCTGTCCTACTTGCAGAAGTGAAGACTTCAAACGTGATCAGCTTCCTCAAGCATCACGTCATCTATCGCTTTGGACTGCCCCGAAGGATCATCCACGATAATGGTCCGCAGTTTGCAAGCCACGCCTTCTATCGGTTCTGCGACAAGCACTGCATCCAGAATATTGCCTCAACACCATACAATCTGGCAGCGAATGGGTTGGCAGAAGCATTCAACAAAATAATCATCAAACTTCTCAAGAAGTTTGTATCGTCCAACAAATGCGACTGGAACGAGAAGCTTGGTGAATGCCTATGGGCATACCGTACCACGGTCCGAACGGCTACAGGGAACACACCATTCTCCCTGGTATACGAGAGTAAGGCAGTTCTTCCATTGGAGACTCAAATACCCTCACTCCGTGTCGCCCTCACTTATCAATTGACGACGGATGATAACTACTGTCGCCGACTACAAGAGTTAGAGGCCTTAGATGAAAAGCGTCTCCTGGCTCAGCAACGAATCGAGCTTTACCAAGCACGCATCTCTGGAGCCTTCAATAAGAAGGTTAAAATCAGAACATTCCAGGTGGGCGATCTCGTCCTGGCAGTCCGAAGGCCGATGGTCATGACTCACAAGACCGCCGACAAGTTCCAGCCAAAATGGGAAGGTCCATTTATCATCGAGGCTGTATTCTCCAACGGTGCTTACCGCCTCGCAAAACAAAATGGAGACTTGCTCATGTTGCCCGTCAACGGCAAGTTCTTGAAGAAATATTATGGCTAAATGACATCCTCCAGATCATCGAGTCATGTAACCGCTGGTACCGCTGAACTCGTACAACATTTTCTAGATTATTGAGTCATGTACCCGCTGGTGCCGCTGAACTCACATCCACAACATCCCAGATCATTGAGTTATGTACCCGCTGGTGCCGCTGAACTCACATCCACCATATTCTAGATTATTGAGTCATGTACCCTTCCGTACCGCTGAACTCATAATCTCCTAGATTATCGAGTCATGTACCCGCAGGTGCCTCTGAACTCACGTTCCGGTCACTCTTTCAGATAGTAAGTCATGTATGACCATACCTCTGAACTTTCTACCTGAAAGAGATCCTCCCTTATGTTCCACTATTCGTACAGCCAGTGCACAAAAATGGTAACAAATCCACAAATTTCCAAAACGGCTATGTCCTCATTACCTCTGAGTCGTTTCACTTTCGCCAAAAATAAATCACCCCTTTACATAGAACTTCCATGTCCTCATTACCTCTGAGTCGTTCTATGTACCCTCCTTCATTGAGCCCACTCCTACCATGTCCTCATTACCTCTGAGTGGGAAGGCTCCATCGAAGAAAACTTGATGCTTGCCATGTCCTCATTACCTCTGAGTAAGTATGATGATTCCCTTTCGACTTATTATCCGTACCCACAACCGGAGTACACCAAGGATAATAGGTCCACAAATATTCTCTGCTGAGTCCACTCCTGCCATGTCCTCATTACCTCTGAGTAGGAAGACTCTACGGTAAAACCTCCGTACTTACCATGTCCTCATTACCTCTGAGTAAGTATGTTGGTCCTCTCTCGTCTTATTATCCGTACCCTGAACCAGGGTACGCCAAGGGTAATAGGCCCACAAATGTCCTCTGTTGACCACAAATATCCTCCGTTGAGTCCACTCATGCCATGTCCTCATTACCTCTGAGTAGGAAGACTCTACGGTAAAACCCTCATACTTGCCATGTCCTCATTACCTCTGAGTAAGTATGTTGGTTCCCCTTTATCCTATTATCCGTATCCTAAGTTGGGGTACGCCAAGGATAATAGGCCCACAAATGTCCTTTGCTAAGTCTCTTAGTACAGGCCCACCAGTCCTCATCATGCCCCGGGAGCCCAGCTGCTCCATGGCATTCCTTCTTCCGATACCCCGAACACCCACGACCACCTTACCGTGGAACTGTTCTAGGTATCCCCAATCAAACTTGTTATCCGTACCTAAAACCAAGGTATGCCAGGGATAACAGGTCCACAAACAAGTCCCCCATACGGGGCAAATACTACCACAACACCATAGACCGACGCATCGATCCATGTGCAGTATAACCGACTCTTCGGTTATCAAGGCGATCCGACTATTCAAGGCTAAACTCTTGGGATCCTGCCCCAAAAAATGGCCTTAAAAACTGACGGCACATCAACAGCAATTAATGCAAAAGATTTGTACATGCGGTAGGATGACGTGGCAAGGAGCTCATGCGGCCAGACAGCCTCAACGGCCAAAAAATTCATACGGCTGATTGACCAATGCGGCTGAGGAGGCTATACGGCTGGGACATCCAGGCGGCCTGGACATCATATGCGGCCACAAGAGTTTATACATAGCCATGCTTCTTATTCAAAGTATTTCAATTTTGCAAATTGAAAACTTTGAAGGGGGTCTTGTAGAAGCATGGAAAAGAATAAAGAAAGATCCATGCGGCCAGGGAGCCCCATACGGCTCGGAGAGCTCATGCGGCTCAGGGAACCATGCGGCTCAAGCGTCTATGCGGCCCGAATAAGTTCCATACGGCTCAGAGAGGAGCCACGTGGCCTGCAAACAGCTCTTTCCTTTGTCCTTTACTGTATTAAATGCCTTGACGACTGACAGCTCTGACAAATGACAGCTCTAACATAAAGAAACAATAATGACTCTGTCATAATGGCAGACTCCTAGGGAAACGAAGGAAATCTCTGACACGATCCCCCGAAATCCAGAAACCTTCATGCGGCCTTGACACGTGGACAGTCGCATGCGGTTCAGGCAGAGACCACCCCATGCGGCTCAGGCCGAAGCTATCCCATGCGGCTCAGGCCGAAGCTATTCTATGCGGCTCAAGCAGAGGCTACCTCATGCGGCTCACAAGGACTAGCCCCATACGGGTCACAAAGACTAGCCCCATGCGGCTCATGAAGACTAGCCCCATGCGGCTCACGAAGACTAGCTACATGCGGCTCACGAAGACTATCCCCATACGGTTCACGAAGATTAGCCCCATGCGGCTTACGAAGACTAGCCCCATACGGCTCACGAAGACTGTCTCTATGCGGCTCAATGAGGAGCAACCTTCCTGCGGCTCAGATTTTTGCAGTGGCTTACGGTTAAGACACGTTGCATGATAGTGGGACACGTGGCATCAAATTGATCGAAATCCTTCAACAAATCCTAATAAAATATTGGGATCAAATCAGATTATTTGTAATCAGGCAAATTAATGACACGTGTCAAAAAATCTGAGGTTGACAAATCAGGAGGATTTATGTCAATCATCATTAATTACCCACAAAAGATTTGATGCAATCATATTTATTGCTCAAATCTCGCATATTCAGGATGGACGGCCCAGATTCAGTAATCCTTAGCCTCCGACTTTCAAGAATGGGTAATCATTGCAAACCCTAATGATGCCCCCCACTCTTATAAATAGCAAGGTGCCATTCCCTTGCGAGGAGAGGCATACATATGGAAAGAAAGATACACATAGAGAGACAGACAGAAAGAGAGACACAGAGAGCCGGAGAGTTAGAGAGAGATCAAAAGGAGAGCATTTCTTCAACGCCAAGCAGTTCTTCTACAGAGCCAAGGCTGCACCCGATCGTCCAAGGAGTAAGGCAGAGCTGCCGTCGCTTTTTCGAGCCTCTACCGTCACCCCCCAGAATCTAAAATAAATAATTGTACTTAGATTGCTGTACCTAGGTTTTCGTCCCTAGGCTTTCTTTATACAAGTGAGTTTGTATTGTGAGTCTATGTTCAGTCCTCCGATAATTGTTCTGTTCTTTTACAATCAATGGCAAACAGCCGGCCGTGCTTCTCCAGTGGCCATCTCCAGCATCGCAGAACTCCTCGCGCGATTTGGGCGCACGAACCACCGTTGCCGCTCGGCTGTCGGCCGAAGAGCCAGGCCGTGCCGGTAGTCCGCCTCTCCTCTGCCAGTGCCCCACTCCTGGCCGAGCACCGAACCACCTCGCTGTAGCCTCCTTCGGCCGTGACCCGTGCCGACTGGTGGTAGGTCAGCCCCTCACCGCTGTCGTCGAGCGCCCTCTCCGCCACCGAAGTTCCGCCGCCACACTCCTCTGAAAGCCGCCCGCCTCCGCTCGTGGACGGCTCTATACATGCTTCCGTGTCGACCTCCTGCCAAGCTCCTTGCGCGTCGAACCCCTCTGGCCGCCTCGTCCCCTCCGACGAGCGTCGGCGACCGCCAGAACCGGTAACCCTCACTTCTTCTCCCCGCTCTTCCCCTCTCCCTCTTCTCAAGTACTCTCTCTCTCTCTCCACTCCCTTTCTTTCATCCTTTATTTTAAGAACATGCTGTCATGTTCATTATTATTTTTATTATTATTATTATTATTATTATTATTATTATTGTTATTGTTGTTAGTATTATTATTATTATTATTGTTACATATAAGTATACTTTGTTAAAATGTTTATTAATATCACTATTATTATCTTTAATATTGTGTTGCATTAAACAAATAAATATATAATAAATTCTAAATTTTGGTAGAAAAAGTACATTGGTATGTAATTTCAAAACTGATTTTAGAATGTAAATATTTTACTATATTATTAACATTTTAAAATATAGTCTTCGACCTAATCCTACTTTGATTAAAATTAGATTCTCTCCCTAAAACGATTTCTTTAGAATATTTTGATTAAGTATAAATATAGCTTCCTACCTTAAAAAATATTTTGATAGAACTTAGAGTTAGCCCCAAAAACTAATTTTTGAAAGTATAATTTTTCTAAAATTATTTTAATAATAAAATCTAGCTTCATATTTTATAGATATTTCTAAAACTTAATATAAGTATTGTTTTCGCAAATTCTCTTGTGTTATCATCAATGATCGTGACTGATCATATTTCCTATTTCCTATTTCCTCGCAACTTTGGACCTCTGCACATTGATCATAGCTATTGGGCAATCAGGACTTATCGGATCATCGCACCATACCAGGCGTAACACCAGGCAAGATACCTTGCCATATTTACTGCTTATATTTAGTTACATTTTTATTTCAATTATTGTATCTATATTTCTTATTTATTATTTTCTTCTTGCAGGTGGACCTAGAGTTAGAAGACCACCGTCAATAGAGTGCATCTCATTAACTTGTCACGATTGTACACATGTTGTGTGAGAGTTGTGAGTAACATGTAGAGGTCACTTGCGTGTTGGCTGATCACCAGTGCGCATGCGTAGGAATAACTGTCAATAGATGCATGTTAGAAGACTTGACAGTCATTGAATATAAACCGTGTTGTGGAAACGACACGTGTTGGTGTGTCGTGGTTACGATGCATGTGTAGTATCATTGGGGGGAGGGGACAGCTACTAGCGTAGGGGCTACATTTACTTTTTACACATTTATGGGTGATAGTGTCTCGAATGAGCGCTACTTGTTGCCGGGCCGATAGTGTCTCGGATGAGCGCTACTTGACGGCCACTCTTGATTACTTGCATGAATCCTTACTGCCCCTGCGTAGAACGTTGTCCTCAAAGTGCATATTACTTAGATGGTTAGGGACCAGTTGTGTCATAGTTTTATAGTGGTTATATTTGTAGTTATAATGGCATGTTCTTCCTGTATCTTGCTACGTCCCTCTGAGGACCTGGTAATTTCTCCAGGTATGTTTTGTGACTTTCTGCAGGTGCTCTAGCTAAGGCCATGACTTGCGCTCTATTCCGTCGTGATGATTGCTCTTGGACTCGTCGTTTGCTTCGCTCGACCAAATCAGTTATTTGTATATTTCTTTCTTATTTAAACTTGTTGGTAGTGGATATGTCTTCGCCCAACGTTTGCACAAATGACTATTTGATTATATCATTAAAACTTCATATTTGTGGTAAGATTTAGTTTGAGCATGGCTTTCTACACTTTACAGCTTATGTATACATACGAGCCTTTTATTTACTCGTTTGTATACAGCTGGCATGATACGTATCTAGTCCCAAGTATTTTGGGACTAGGGCGTTACATTTCCATGGATGATCGCGAGAGCATAGTCTGCTTCTTCGACTTCCACGATATAACAGCTCCATCCATTGTGAAAATGAATCCACTTGTAGACCTCTCGCTCTCCACCTCTGAGCACCAGCTGGCGTCACTGAAGCCTTCCACTATCGGCAGATCTCCGTTGTATTGTAGTACATATGTCTAAGTCTTCTTGAGATATCTCATAACCCGTTTCACAGCTTTCCAGTGCTCAATGCCTGGGTTGCTCGTGAAACGACTCAGCATTTCTACGACGAAAGCTATGTCAGGCCTTGTGGTAGTAGTAGCATACATCAAACTCTCGATTACACTTGTATACTCCAGCTGCCTGACGCTTTTCCTTGAATTAGGCTTCAGCTTCAGATCACACCTGTACGGCGTATCGATTCCAGGAAGATCTTGATACCCGTAACGTGTGATCATCTTCTCAATATAATGAGACTGTGACAGCGCTAGTCCAGTGTCTGTCCGGATGATCTTGATCCCTAAGATCACATCAGCTTCCCCCAAGTCCTTCATACTGAACTTGTTCGAGATGAACTTCTTTGTCTCCGTACCCAAGATAAGCATGTCGTCCACGTACAGACAAACAATCACACCTCCTCCATCATCGAACTTCATGTAAACACACTTGTCCGTCTCGCTGACCATGTAGCCATTTGACCTTATAACCTTGTCAAATTTATCATGCCACATCTTGGGAGCCTGTTTAAGATCATGCAAGGATTTCACCAACTTGCAGACTTTACCTTTAAGACCCTTGATGATAAATCCCTCTGGCTGTTGCATGTAAATCTCTTCGGTCAGCTCGCCATTTAGGAAAGCCGTTTTCACATCCATCTGATGTATCACCATCTTATGTATCGTTGTGAGAGCAATCAACATTCTAATGGTGGTCATCCTGGCTACTAGAGCATACGTGTCAAAGTAGTCGATCCCCTGCTTCTGAGAAAACCCTTTGGCTACCAACCTAGCCATGAACTTATCAATGGTTTCGTCTGCTTTCATCTTCTTATTGAAGCTCCATTTGCATATGTAAAACCCAACCCATTCTAAAAAAAGAAAAAAAAAACAAACAAACCAACTCATCACTCATCCATACCCCTTCTTTCCATCTTCCGACGTTCACCCCTTCCCCCATTCACTCACAACCACCATCAGCACCATTTTCTAAGCTAAAAAGGAAAAAAATAACAAGAAGAAGAAGAAGAAACCACACACAGCACCTCCCCTCTCCCTTTTCTCCCAACTACAAACATCACCCCCATCCACTCTTCTCCTTTCCAACTCAAAGCTAAATCACAACACATTCTCTTGCCGGCACACCCCTACGCGGCCGATCTCCCCGCGGGAACTCCCTCTGCACGGACACCCGGACCGCCGGCGACCCCGTGCACGGCCACTGATCGCCGTCGGCGTCCCCCGCCCGCGCGACAACCTCGCCGGTTGTCCCCGCCAGCCAGCGCCGCTGGCCAACACCGGCGAGCCCGTGCGGTAGCCCGCGCGTCGCTTCCTGACCGCGTCAGCGTGTTTCCGCGCCCCGAGTGTGCTTCCCATGTTCGTGTTCGGCCCTTTCCGGTGTTCCGGCGCACCGTTCTGAGTCCGAGGCCTCCCTTCGGTACTCCTTCGTGCAAAATCTTTGGGTAAACCCTTCCTTTTTACCTTCTGTCATTTAACAGAACTTCAATTTGTATCCTGGGACCCTTAGAAATAGTTCAATTTATTGTAGGAGTAATGGTTTGGATGCTGGTATTGACATGCTGTGGCCTAACATAATTAATTAGAACCCTTAATTAATTAATCAAGATTATTGTTATACGTTGGCTTCATATATTTAAATGCTAGTAATTATTAGTTAATTTTATAAAGCTTTAACTATTATTAAAACACTATATTTAATAATTATTTATTAGAGTTAGTATTAAGCTATGGAAAAGATTTTGTTAGTAAACTGTAATAATAAGATTATTTGCCATAGAAATTTCATGATATTTATATATATTCTCTTTAAACACGAGATTAAAACAAAAAAGGTTTTCGATAATTAGATTAATAAAAGAAAATTTATTTTTCATAAATGAGTTTATTTGTTAAAATAATTAATCTTGGTAAAAAAGATGGTTATCTAGTATTAATAATCGAAATGTTTTATATTCATTCAAAATCGTTATTTTGGCAAGAAAATCGTATTTTTTTATGCAAAAGTGCTATTTTAATATTTAGGAAGTTATTTTCTCTCTAATTTACGAAAAATGGTTAAAAATGTATTTTCTAAGGAAAATCGTTTTATTAATAAACGTTCGGTATAATTTCTATTTTAAAATATTAGTTAGATAAATCTAATTTCCTAAGATTTATTAATCTCTAAGAAATACAATTTAAAGTCATTTTCTAAATATTTATTATTTTTGACAAAACCTATATTTTAGTTAAAACGATTATTTGTCAATTATTAGTTTGGTAACAAAAGCTATTTTATGTATAAAATTATTTCCAATTAGGTTCACCAACCTGCCAGACTTAGCCTTAGTATTGTACCTTAGAATTAGGGTGTAGTTCTGGTTACTAAAACGGTACTACGATCTTGTAGGTCCTGCTCAGTAAAACTCTAGCAATCACTTTCTGGTTGCTGTCAAGTCAAGGAACATTCTGAGGCAAGTTTCATATCTATTCCATGTCTGCATTTTATTTTGATAATTAAATGTATGCAATAGTTAGATACATGTAGTATAGTTACACTGATTCACCGTGGATCCCTCTCGGACTCCACATAGGATGATGGATCGCTGATTGGCTAGCTTGACATGTTGATTATTGACTTATTGACTCATTGCTCGGGGATTGCTTGGGAGAGTAGTATAACGTCTGTGACCAAAGCCAAATATTGATCGTTTATTGCCCCGCGCTAACCCCAATCTCACTGTGGGTTGAGCCGTACTGTATACTATTCATTTTGGCCGAAACGTTAGTATACATATTGCCTCACCAGCCGGTCACAGGCCCTGTTATATACTCAAACACTAGCCTAGTATTACATCATGCATGACATTGATCTTCTTCATACTTGCTTGTCTCATTTTACTATTTTTAAATATAAAATTATATTGTTTCTTAAACTGTCTCGCACTTTACATTTATTATTAATTTAGAATTGCTAGATGTGGATGAAATATGTTCTTACTCCCTCCTGACTGGAGATGCAATATTTTTTAGGTGATTGCGACGAAGAGGAGCTGCCTTACTGTACTTTCTACGGGACATACTTGGGTCCCGCAGAGGCTGAACCAGGAACCCCTGAACCCTAGAATGTTGGCTTAGCACTTTCCTTTACTTTCCTTTTTAGATTCTGTTGTAATAAAACGAATATTGTTGTTGTATGTTTTATTTCCAGACTTTTCCCAGCTGAATAAAATGTTTTATTTTCGTTAGATATTTCTGCATGTTGTGTTTCACTGCTTGATACAGCTTACTGCCGCCGTCTCACAACGGTGCAGGCTGGGCATGATCCGACTAGACCCAGATCATCTGGGACGGGTCGTGACATGTTTTTAGTGGTGGTCCATGCAGGTCGGTCTGTAATTGGTCTAGTCGACTTAGTCTAGACCAGCACGCAGTCCTGCAAATTGACCTAGGCCTAGATGAGACTTTAGGAAAACAGACTCTAGAAACAACTATAACACTTAGATGATATTCACCATGTTACATCATAGGGCCGGAATTATATATTTTAAAATCTATTTTTTTGTTTGCTTATAGTTTCGTAGGTTACCTTGTTTGTGTTTGTGCCTATACCTCAGATCATGACCAATGTTCCAAAGCTATTCCTTTGTTAGCTTTGCTAAACCATTTTAACTTGACTTCCTTGAACCAATAAGGCTAACTTTAGCCCAACTTACCTAAAAAATTCTCAAACTTTCCTTGGTTTATAAATTATTTTTTTCCTTTTCTCAAAATAATTACGGTAAATGTCAGTATTCTCTAAGTAATTTGTCGGAAATATTCTCATGACTCCTTCTACTCAACTCGAAGCTGTGATGCTTCTATCTTGTCTTGTGTCCAACTCATTTAGTCAGAATCAAGTTGATCCATTCTTTAAGTTTAATCTTTGAAAAAGAAATGTCGGAGAACAGATACCTGGACTTCAAACCAACCTCTTGATTCTCAAGAGCTACTGGAACACATAATTATCCGGATAAATTTTCTTGATTCCAGAAGAACAGACATCTACAACTTTTTCTATCATGATTAGAACTTTAGAACTTGTTTGAATTTTTTGGAAGCTCCTTTGAAATTCTCATGGAAAAAGTTGAGAAAATATTCAGTGACCTAATATGGCTTCGCACTTTACGTTGTAGTCATTTGTTTGAATTATGGAAACTGTGAGTTTACTGCAGCTAGCTGCGCACTGGCGAGGCTTAGACTCTAAGTTGAAGTAATTTTAGGTGTTCATAGGTTTTCGGATATTATTGAGACTATGTCCTAAATGCATCAGATTTGCCCCTACATTGTTCAGCCATGAAATGGATAAAGTTGATAGACTACTCGAAAACCTATTATTATTCAAGTTATGGAGCCAAAAATTCACTGCAGTCAGGTGCACTCTGCTGAGGCATGAATTAGAGGCAAAGTGACTTCGGATATATTTGGTTTCGAATATTATTAAGATTATATCCATACCATGTTCGTCTTTTTGCACCATCAAATTATTCTAACTTTTATTCGGTTGGAGGATTTACATTTCTAGCGATTGTCTCCACCTTCAGAAATATCTTATCTGATTACATTCATATCATAGATTCTCTAATCACCCTCGCTATCCTACTATCATTCAACTTGTTAATTTTTTCTGAGTCACAAACTCCTATACTCTATTCCAATTTGATTTGGAATTTTTAGTCCCTCATCTCAGAAGATTCTATTACTTTTGCCTTCTCAATAAGCTGATGACGTTCGTTTCTTTGTTGCCTTTCCTGTTTCACGAGATCTCTTTTGATTTTTTCCTATTCTTATGATCATTTGATTTATTTTAATCATACATAGATTTTACTCGTGTCTAAAATGATTTTGATCTCGTGCCTAAAATGATTTTGATCACAACAATATTTCAACTCTATCTCAGATCATATCTAGATAATTCTGAACGTGCCCATATTTTATCATTGTACCTAACGATCATGCCTCGAATCTGATTATGCCTGATGATTTAAATCTGGAACGATCTATAGCAGGGATTTATAGAGTACATGAGTTATGGGGTATAGATAAGATAAATATGAACAATTGTGATTGAATCAAGGAAGGTATAATTAATGATGTGAATACCAAGCAAATTGACATTGTAAATTAGAGATGGTTAAATGATAAGCATGGAAAAGCACTTTTGGAAGGTGCATCAGAAGATATATAAAGGACGACCGAAATAAGAAAATTTTGGACTTAAGGTGTAACTAATTAAGGATGGCAATTGTATGAATTGATGGGTGCAAAAGTTTTTAAATCAGAAACCAAAGATATAAGGATTGTAAGTAATACAAGGTTGAGAGATGTAATAAGGTATAATTATGACAGAGAAAAGTTTGGTCAAAATGATATAGTAAAATCAAGATGAAGGATTCAAACTTTTAAAAAAAATTGAGAATTCAGGATCAAATATGAACAATGAGGATTTAGAATCAAGAGATATATACATGTTGGTGAAAATAGTCGTATAAATAAATTACATGGTGATTACATATGAGTACAATAGATAAACAAGGAATGATAAAAATTTTAAGGACCATGACAAACTGGAGTATTGAAACGTGACGTTGAATTTTAAATGTGATATTGGTTATTGAGGCTTGATACTAGAGTATTAAGACATGACGGAGTGAACCAAATTATTATATTTTGGTCAGGAACGAATAAGATGTATAAGAACGTGATTGGAACACATGTAGTGGTATGACATAGAGTTAAATTTGGATATATATTGACACGCTGAAGGAAGTACATAATATTGCAGAAAATATTATATGTGTTTAGTATGAAAATATGGGAAGACAAATTTTCTAAATTGATGATGGTAATTGACAATTCAGGGATGAAAGCAGAAATCCATAATGGTGGAAAGTGACTGTGTTTCTAAGGAGGGAAGAATGTTATTTCAAAATAGTAGATAAGATTGATGAAGATATTGCACTAGATGGTTTTGCTATGGGATAGTTAGCCTAATTAGGCTTGAGGCTGTTGAAGAAGAATACCCTTACTGGTTTGAGGCATGATTGTACCCCGACCCTTATCTTTGAAATTTCGAGGATGGAATTTTTCTAAGAAGGGAAGGTTGTAAAACCCAACCCTTTCTAAAAAAAAGAAAAAAAAGAAAAAAAAACAAACAAACCAACTCATCACTCATCCGTACCCCTCCATTCCCTCTCCCTACGTTCACCCCTTCCCCCATTCACTCACAACCACCATCAGCACCATTTTCTAAGGTAAAAAGGAAAAAAAAAACAAGAAGAAAAAGAATGAACCACACACAACACCTCCCCTCTCCCTTTTCTCCCAACTACAAACATCATCCCTATCCACTCTTCTCCTTCCCAACTCAAAGCCAAATCACAACACCTTCCCTTGCCGGCACACCCCTACGCGGCCGATCTCCCCGCAGTAACTCCCTCTGCACGGATACCCGGACCGCCGGCGACCCTGCGCATGGCCACTGACCGCCGTCGGCGTCACCCGCCCGCGCGGCAACCTCGCCGGTTGTCCCCGCCAGCCAGCGCCGCTGGCCAACACCGGCGCGCCGGTGCGGCAGCCCGCGCGCCGCTTCCCGACCGGGTCAGCGTGTTTTCGCGCCCCGTGTGTGCTTTCCGTGTTCGTGTCCGGCCCTTTCCGGTGTTCCGGCGCTCCGTTCCGAGTCCGAGGCCGCCCCTCGGTACTCCTTTATGCAAAATCTTTGGGTAAACCCTTCCATTTTACCTTCTGTCATTTAACAGAACTTCAATTTGTATCCTGGGACCCTTAGAAATAGTTCAATTGATTGTAGGATTGATATTTGGTAATAATGTGATATATTTTAGGCAGTAATGGTTTGGATGCTGGTATTGACATGTTGTAGCCTAACATAATTAATTAGAACCCTTAATTAATTAGTCAAGATTATTGTTATACGTTGGTTTCATATATTTAAATGCTAGTAATTATTAGTTAATTTTATAAAGCTTTAACTATTATTAAAACACTATGTTTAATAATTATTTATTAGAGTTAGTATTAAGCTATGGAAAAGATTTTGTTAGTAAACTGTAATAATAAGATTATTTGCCATAGAAATTTCATGATATTTATATATATTCTCTTTAAACACGAGATTAAACCAAAAAAGGTTTTCGATAATTAGATTAATAAAAGAAAATTTATTTTTTCATAAATGAGTTTATTTGTTAAAATAATTAATCTTGGTAAAAAGATGGTTATTTAGTATTAATAATCGAAATGTTTTATATTCATTCAAAATCGTTATTTTGGCAAGAAAATCGTATTTTTTTTATAAAAAAGTGCTATTTTAATATTTAAGAAGTTATTTTCTCTCTAATTTATGAAAAATGGTTAAAAATGAATTTTCTAAGGAAAATCGTTTTATTAATAAACGTTCGGTATAATTTCTATTTTAAAATATTAGTTAGATAAATCTAATTTCCTAAGATTTATTAATCTCTAAGAAATACAATTTAAAGTCATTTTCTAAATATTTATTATTTTTGACAAAACCTATATTTTAGTTAAAACGATTATTTGTCAATTATTAGTTTGGTAACAAAAGCTATTTTATGTATAAAATTATTTCCAATTAGGTTCACCAACCTGCCAGACTTAGCCTTAGTATTGTACCTTAGAATTAGGGTGTAGTTCTGGTTACTAAAACGATACTACGATCTTGTAGGTCATGCTCCGTAAAACTCTAGCAATCACTTTCTGGTTGCTGTCAAGTCAAGGAACATTCTGAGGCAAGTTTCATATCTATTCCATATCTGCATTTTATTTTGATAATTAAATGTATGCAATAGTTAGATACATGTAGTATAGTTACACTGATTCACCGTGGATCCCTCTCGGACTCCACATAGGATGATGGATCGCTGATTGGTTATCTTGACATGTTGATTATTGACTCATTGACTCATTGCTCGGGGATTGCTTGGGAGAGTAGTATAACGTCTGTGACCAAAGCCAAATATTGATCGTTTATTGCCCCGTGCTAACCCCAACCTCACTGTGGGTTGAGCCGTATCGTATACTATTCATTTTGGCCGAAACGTTAGTATACATATTGCCTCACCAGCCGGTCACAGGCCCTGTTATATACTCAAACACTAGCCTAGTATTACATCATGCATGACATTGATCTTCTTCACACTTGCTAGTCTCATTTTACTATTTTTAAATATAAAATTATATTGTCTCTTAAACTGTCTCGCACTTTACATTTATTATTAATTTAGAATTGCTAGATGTGGATGAAATATGTTCTTACCCCCTCCTAACTGGAGACCCAACATTTTTTAGGTGATTGCGACGAAGAGGAGCTGCCTTACGGTACTTTCTACGGGACATACTTGGGTCCCGCAGAGGCTGAAATAGGAACTCCTGAACCCTAGAATGTTGGCTTAGCACTTTTCTTTACTTTAATTTTTAGATTCTATTGTAATAAAATGAATATTGTTGTTGTATGTTTTATTTCCAGACTTTTTCCAGTTGAATAAAATGTTTTATTTTCGTTAGATATTTCTGCATGTTGTGTTTCACTGCTTGATACAACTTACTGCCGCCGTCTTACAACGGTGCAGACTGGGCATGATCCGACTAGACCCAGATCATCTGGGACGGGTCGTGACAGCATCCGATGGGTTTAGCTCCTTCAGGAAGATCAACCAACACCCAAGTGTTATTTGAGGTGATTGAATCAATTTTATTGACAATCGCCTTCTTCCAGAAAACTGCATCTCTGGTCTTCATCGCCTCATCATAGGTAAGCGGATCTGCTTCCACATGATAGGTGACAAAGTCACTTCCGAAGTCCTTCGGCCTCCTCACGCGCTTCGCTGACGGCTCAGCAAGTTCTGGTTCAACCGTTGTTTCAACAACAACATCTTCTTGGACCACATCCTCATTGATGACTTCAGTATCTTGCGCACGTCAGAATTTTTTTGCTTTTTGGCCCGTCAAGAATGTGGTAAACATAGCTAGTCAAGGATAGACTATAGCTTGAAAAATCCGAGATGCTACGTTGACAGCGGTTTGTAACCGCAAACGTGACCACAGGCCGACGTAGCGGCCGACCATTAACCTCCTAATCCGGATCAGACCCAAAGATAGCATGAGGGTCAATGGGTGGCCGTCACATCGTCTGACTGTCATGTCCGTGGTTACAAACCGCAGACAAAATATCATTTTTCATAAAAAATATTGCATGTATTTATGTTGACAGAGCTGATGTTATCCGACTCCTGTTGAAGCTCTCTGTCGGTACCGAGGAAGAAATTAAACTGTTGCATGCATGTTCCTGAGGTTTGCTATGCGTACATCCAAATGCTTAAATTCTTTTACAATCGCCACGTCCCAGACTTTGATTGTAGGAGAGGGGGAAGTGGTGGTGTTGGATGGAGTCTATATAACAAGGAGGTGAGAGGGGAGGCTGGACCCGGGGAACCCATGTGTAAGCGGTGAGAGAGATTGTGAAAAAGGTTGTAAACATTTTTGGTTGTATACTTAAGCATTTTCCTTTATGCCTCGTTTGGTTCACGGAAATAAAATGAATTCCCTTGTATTTTTCATGGAAATGGAAAAGTAGGATTCCTGTCATATTTCCTTTCCGTTGTTTGGTAAAACAAGAAAACTACCTAGGAAAGGAAAGCAAAATATAGCAATGTTCCAATAATATCCTTAACGGTCTCTAAATCATCAAACTATATATCTACAGGTTCGGTTTGACAAGACAAACCTAATCGTATGTCCAAAGTTAGATTCTGGTGGGCCGTACACAAACTCGCCCGTTGGATCGGGTTGCGGGCTAGCTGCCAAAAGGGCATTCCGGTCGACCTTCTCAGAATTGGACCAAACTTGGCATACAGGACTAGAAAAATAATACGATCCTGTTGGCATAAGTTTTGTCTTGAGATGACAAAAGCGCACGAATTAATTGGCTAGTTTGCAAAGGGGTCGATACAGGATACCTCGGCGGATATGCTTCGATTTCGTCGCGCACGCACAACGAAATCGAGTTTCGTTGAATCCCACACGTTCGCGGAGTCTATACTCACCATTCAATGCTTATGGGTTGCGACCACGTTGCCTAATTTGTCGGAACGCACAATGTATCGAATGGTTTTCCTAAAAATCTACAGTTTTGAAATCAGTTTTTGGTCAATTTGGGATGCCAATTTTTCGACGCTCAGTCGATCAAATCGACTTCTGCAAGATTCATTGCGAAGCCCTATAGGTTGTCTGCATCTGTTATTAACTAGTTATTAATAGGTTGACATGGATGGTTCTTCAAACAGGGGTATCTCGGCTGAATTGATGCTATTTCTAAAGCAGTTTCCCAATCGACTTGGTATCAATTTTTAGGTCAGATAGGTTCACTATCACCAAATTGGCTTGGAGGGGTTCCTAGATGGTCATGTAGGCTCTCGATTCCTATTTACGAAATCGAAAATGATTGAGACAACATAAAGAATTTGGATTGTGAAGATGGCTACCTGGCGGTTGAAACAGGGCAAATCCTCTGTCTCTGTCGTGCGCAGCAGCACTTGGGATCGATCGTACGACGGCTGAGAGCGGCGGCTGATGGTGTCAGGTGGTCAGGGGCACACGCAGGGTATCGAGGACGTGTGCGTCTCGTTGGCCCAAACTCTTGGTAAGTTTTTGGAAGAGGTTTTGCGAGGTTTTGATGATAATACTCGACTGAGTATTTACGCATGGCTATTTCGCTTTTAAAATGAATATGAATCCGTTTTGATAGAGATTAGTTTATAGATTCGAAAGGGGATTTGATTGAATCAAATTTTTATGAATTTGAATTCACTCGAATACATAAGAAACCAGTTTTTCCTTCTTCTCGCGCTTTGGAGCGGCTAGAGTTGGTAGGAGTCGGGCTCGAGTGCTGTTCCTAGTGAACCCGCAGCTTCTTTTATTTTCTTTTTCTATTTAACATATATATATATATATATATATATATATATATATATATATATATATATATATATATATAAAATATATATATATATATAATACACACACAAACACACTCACACTATAAAATCTAATTAAAAATTATAAAATCCCAAAGAATCCCCAAAATACTTTTAAAATATTTGAATAAGTAACTTTTGTAAAGTTTTGACTTTTATGGTTATAACAAGACTATACAATAGATTAAAATCAAACACAAGCTATTTTAGAATATAATACTGTAATTTATATTAAATAAAATAATTATAATTGTAATAATAAATATTTGAAAACTTATAAAATAAGACTAACTTATAAATTATAAAAATCTATAAGACCCACACACTTTCATACCATGCAATTATTTAATATCTAGCATATTTATATTTAATAAAACCATAAAAACCATATATTGAAATTATCAATTAATAGAATTAACTAAATAATGTTTGTAAATTTTTTTTGAAAACATGGGGTTTACTTCCTACCAACTTATAAAAATTTCGTCCTCGAAATTAAAATAATCTTAATATCAAGAATACGAAGTTTAATACCCATGGAGAGCAGGTATGTCAAATCAGACTCAATTTTGAAAGGTGGAGGGTAGTTATAAAAGGACTCCACATCGGCTCTATATCCTACAAGATTAGGCATTCTTGGTTCAAAGCCCTACCCAACTTATAGAAGTTGGACAACCGTAAAAATTGTCGTTAAAATACTTCGAAGATGGACAATTTTTAAGGGAAGGCATGAGGATATTGGACACTTCTGGCCGCGGTCTTTCGTCGTAAAGGAAGCCTAAATATTGCGATGGGGTTCTTGGTCAATAACTTTTATAGGATGATTATTACGGTCTATCATCGTTCCTATTGGCCATGCTTTCAATAAAAGGTAGGAATCTTGTTCGAATATAACCAGAACGTTCGGCAGAATTTCAATCTTCAACTAACCTGGGTAACTGAGAAGTAAGGTTGAAGAACTTAGGAAAAGAAAAATTTATGGCCAAGACATGAGAATCTATAATATTTGCAGAACCTTGCTATAAAATATGATTAGGTAAGTGTTCGGGTTCTCTAAGTCATAGTGACTAGTGTGAGTAGGATAGGTGTTTGGTATTGTGTAGGAGGCATGCGCTGGCTTGAGGGAAAAGCATGTGTCATAGGTGTGATGCATCTTGTATAGATCATGGGTATTTAGTTTATTTGAAGGGGATGGTCAATATTTGTCACGACCCGCACCCTAGAGTAAGGGCACGAGAAGTGGGTACGTCCAGCCTACGCCGTAGTGTCGGCGGTAGAACGCTGTCCTAGGTCAATCATCTAACAATATAAAGTACATGTACAGTTTATACTCTCCGAATGGAGGTGACAAACAGAAAATAATCTCAATCACATCTAGGTAGAAGAATGAAAGATAGATAGATAGACAGTAACTCATGAGAACAGTAGAATAGATGAAATAAGTCCAAGTGTCTAGGATAACATAACATCAGAATGTCAACTCATAATACAATAAGTCTAAGAGTCTACATATCTCAACATCTCAAAATACAACTCAGAATGTGAGACAAAAAGATAATACAGAAAAGACTGTCTAGCTAAACTAGCCTAGACTACTGGAGCAACATCCTCAGCTGCAGGTGGATCCTGCTGAGGGTCCACAACATAAGTGTCATCTAGTCCTGCTCCATAATAGGTAGACACCAGGGCCTCCTCCTCATCCTCTGTAATATTTTCAACAGGTCCAATCAGGACAGGAACGAGCACAATACATCTCACGCAGTGCATAGTATGATAGGAAATATAAAGCATGCAATAGAGTAAAATACAGGAAACGCTGAAGGAAGATACATATAGCAAAAAAGATAACTGTAATGAAATATCTACTATAATAGAGAACTAGCAGTGTCTAGTGAGTCAGAGTAAAATATAGACATGTGAAATGGCATAGGAGATTCATGGCTACAGCTAAGAGTGATTCATGGCTATAGCTACTGGGGTAATATCCACATGACTATTTCCACTCTCCCATCCCCAATCAATACACAAGGATCCGTTCAAGTTATGTTAAGATTCATGATAAGCCCATAAATGGGAGATTCATGAGAGGCTCTGTAAATCATGAGAGTACATGAGTCACAAGCGATTCGTGAATCTATGAAAGCATAGAGATACATGATGATTCGTGAAACGCACAAACATGCTGTATCTGATGCTCCCGAGGGGGATAACATCTCATGAAAAGATCCATATAGTACCAATCTGTGATACAATCGTGTCAGCATCAAGTAAAGTAATCTATAGCAAGAATATAAATCCTGGCAAATATGAAACGATCAGAGAATGTACTCGCCTGATAACTGAATGTCTGAAGAAGATATACTGTCTGAGGAGAGGTGTATGGCTCCTAATCAGAGCAATATAAGTCACAATATATCCACAATGGTAAAAATAAAGTGTACAATGCATACTACATGATCCTAGGTCAATCTGGTCAAAAGTCAACTCCTGGTCAACTCTAATAGTCAAACTAGGTCACAGGAAGTCATACTAGGTCAATTAGAGTCAAACAAGATCAAACAAGTCAAGGTTAGTCAAATCTAGGTTAAAGTCAACTCTTGGTCAACATTCTAATCAACTAGTCAAATACTAGTCAACATGATCAATCTGGGTCAAGTCTAGGTCAAACTTAGACCAACTAAGGTATTGGTCAAACAAAGACTAGTCAGTAAGGTAATTAGGTCAACAAAGACTAGTCAATGAGGTAATTGGGTCAAACATGGTCAGACTAGTTAAACTAGTCAAAGTTAGGTAAATCCTAGTCAATTCTAGGTTAACTAGGTCAAATTTGACCTAAGGTTGACTTTGGTCAACCCTTAGTCAACAAGGGTCAACTAGTAGTGTTTTTAGGTCATTAGGTCAAATTGAGTTAGCCTCTAATGCCATAGGCTTGTAACCTAGGCCATAGGCTTGATAACCTATAGGTTTCCTCATAACCTATATTTAGAAATCATACATATATATATATCTATATATATATAGATATACACTATCTATCTACTACCCAAGTATCAATATGTATGTATACCCTATATATTACAATCACACTCACTTATATATACATAATGTCATAATGTAATCTAATACCAATATATATATATATATCATATATATATATATACATATATATATATATATATATATATATATATATATATATATATATATATATATATATATATATATCACTTATATATATATACATATATATAGAGGGAGAAGTGAGAGAGAGACATAGAGTGAGAGAGTGAGAATGAGAGAGAGACAGGAAGAGGGGACAGAGCACAGGACAGTGAGAGAGGGGGCTGGGTTCCAGTTCCTGGAACCACAAATTGGCACCCCAACACACACACACACACACACAGTCCACATATACATACATATGTATACATGTACACTACTACACACACACACTACCATTTAACCCCAAATCTCACCCACACTCACACATACATATACACTACATATATACATACTGAAATACACTAATACAAAGTATAAATTATATCAATTTTAGGTTTGAAATTCATTTTACAAAAACTGGAAAAATATCCCAAAACAGGAAACTGGACTGTGTATCTCGAAAATGGGTAATTCGATTTACCCATACTAAATCGAGCTAAGACTCGAAACAATCGGTTGGTAACTAACACCCCATAGATACCCTAGTATCCTAGGTACCTGACACGACACTACGACACAGTTTTACGTGTCCAAACACTAGAAAACAGCACACGGGTAAACTCTGATACGTGTACACAACCACAGTGTCGTGCACGCGTTCCACGCACTCGTGGACACACCACGAGACACGATACGTCTCGTGGTCATGCATACATGTAGCCCACACGTAGGGCTATACGTTCCACACCCTGACACGTGTCCACGACACTCGTGGACACAGAACGAACACCGTATCAGTCGTAAAAACACGACTGATACACACGTGTTACGATAGCATCGTGCACGCGGTTACACACGTCGTACTCGCGACACAGGACACGACACACCACGTGGTCGTGTCCACGTGTACGCCACGTGTAGGGCTTCATACCCGTGTCACTACGAGACACTCTAGTGTCGTGTCCACGTGACACGACACGCTCAAAGTCGTGCCCGTGTGCATATGTGCTGACAGCGCGTGTCCAGTGCGAGTGAGTTTTCTCACTCGACACGACACGACGCGACACGAGACTTTGGGGGCATGTTCGCAGACATTGCCCCCTTGTCTATGTCAAGTTACACGTGTCCAAGTGGCCTGTGCTGTGCGCACGAAGTGTCGGGTAGCAGGGCATGCACGATGGGCTTGTGCGGTCGGTTCGTGTCCAATTTGGACACGGACACAGCACGAAAATGTGCTCAGTCCATGTGTTTAGTGATCAGCAAGTCTAGGGCTACAAGTTTGTGTAATTTGTTTTACAAAAACACAAAAACAAGTCTATTGTGGCATTTCACCAAACAAGGGTTTCTAGCTTAGGATACGTGTCCGATACGGACACCAAACCACTTCTAATTTCCACCAAACCTTACCCACAGTTATGGTAGTCCTACATGAATGCATTTATGAAGAAAAAACAGGGTTTTAACTAAGTTTGAGGGAAATTACCTATTTGTGCAAAACTAATAAAAATCAAAGAAGAGGGGGGTGTGTATCCTTCAACTTTGTGATGCCAAAAGCTTCCAAATCCTCAATAGCAGGCCCTAACTAGTACTCTCTAGTGTAGTGGAGTCCAATGCAAGAAACTAGAGGTGATTTGGATCAAAATTGCTCAAGTTGTGTAGGTTTGAAGAAATTGGAATTTCTAGGAATTAAATTCATGTAAATTATTCATGAATTAATACAAAGGGGTTATATAGAAGTGTGGGCTGCCAAGGGGGGTGCCCTTGGCCGGCCATGGCATGGGGGGGGGGTGTCCTAGCCCTTCCTTTATGGCTAAGGCTTGGACTTTGGGTAAAGGGTCTTGATATTTGGAGTGGTTTAAGGAAAATATCCTTAAAGGTAAATTAGATATTTATCTCACTTTAACCCATGACCAAATATCTATCCTATAGCTTCTAGGTTAGTAACTAACCTCTAGATTAGGCTAAACTTGGTTAGGGGCTCTCATGACACTTAACAATAATTAAACAATAATAAAAACACATGGATCTAAATAATTCCAAATAATTTCTAGAAAATTACCAAAATACCCTTTAGGCTAAAAATCACTAATTTGGTGTTCTAAGCCTATGGCTAAGCTCTCATGGTCATGGAAACTTCTAGGTTAGAGAAAACTAGGGTTTACACTAAGTTATACTAACCAAAATCACAAAGTCATAAGTCATGACTTAGCATGACTTTAGAAATGGTTTAACTTAACTAAAATCACCAGAAAATCATACTATGACTAAAATACCACTTAATAAATAATAAAAATAATAAATTTTCAAAATCCCCAATTTCAGAAAACAGGGTGTTACAAGTCTACCCACCTTAAAATAATTTCGTCCTCGAAATTTAGATGGTCGTACTCCTTCTAGGTCAAACCTCCAACAATCAGGGACGAAGCCACTACCTAGGCAACATACAAGGTCAAATAAGCAAAATATGGGTAGTAGACCTATACTGGGTCATGTCCAAAAATTGGCTGGCAGTTTTAGGTCATAAGGTGTCCTCAATTTAAATCGAAGCCAAAAGTAACTCCATGGGGTAAATCAGGATGGAGTCTCGGGTCAGGAAAATCGTACTAAGCAAATGAGGCACACAATGGTATGCCTGAGTGGGACACTAAGGTCATGGGTGTATTATGTCATGTCTAGGTCATGTATGTGGAATTTGTTTTGAGAAACAACTAGTCTTGTGCTCAAAATTTAAAAGTCACGGTAACGTGCCTACGGTGACCATAATTTAGAGTGGGAAAGGTCTATGGCCTAAATTGAACCAAAAATCGTGATGAAATAGTAGTATAAAGGACAGGTTAGGTGGGACAGTCCTGTTTATAGGTATAGACTAGGAATATAAGGAAACAATAAATCACAGGGCTAAAAGGGTTACCATTCTATGGTCAGTGCTACTCTATCAAAAAGGCATAGCATATACATTAATTCATTTAGAGGAAAATTCTTAACAAAAGAGTTTAGTCAAGAATTATATTAATAGCTAAAGCTACTCCTACTCCTACTCCTAAGTAAGAGATGAAAAAAAATAAACAACAATCGACAAATCAAAAGAACTACCAGGTCAAAACTGATCACTAATAAAGAACAGGTAGGAGCAGATGGAATTGGATTTCAAGATAGATATAATGAAGCAAGGTGGGAATGGAATTTAGAAGAACAGAACCTGCAAGCACATCGCCAACTGCCTGAGCATCCTCAACTGTCATGGCGTAAGCACGCCCCTGCTGACCTCTTCCAGCCTGCTGCTGAAACTGCAAAAATCTCTGCTGCTGTGGCTGTAACGGTCCTCTCTGCTGCTGTCCTATCGGAGCCTTGGCTCCTGCTCTTGGTGATGCTCCCTGTGCTACTCTGCCTGTGAACTGGGAACACTCCCTCAGCTGGTGGTCTGCTGCCCCACATAGTAGGCACCAGCCCAACCTCTTTCTGCACTCTCCCCATCCATGTCCCGATTTCTTACAGTAGGGACAACTGGTAGTCTGCTGTCTCGGGGCCTGCTGCTGCTGCCTCGGCTGCTGATACTGCTGTGGCTGCCTCTGCTGATGCTGATAGTGAGGCCTCTTGGCCTGACTTCCACTGCTGCCTGCTTCCTGTGTATCACGGCCCCTCTTGAGCTTCAGCTCAAGATCATCCTCAGCTGCCATCGCTCCTGCTAGGATCTCCTCAAAGGTGGCACTCTTGTCACTCTTGGTCAAGGACTTGACCTCCTTGACCAAGCCTTTCCTGAACCACCTCGCCTTCGCTGTCTCGCTAAGGCCCTCCACAAATCTGCTCAACCGACAAAACTCACCGGAGTACTCCTCTACAGTCTGGTTCCCCTGAACCAGGTTCTCGAACTGGGTCTCCAAAGCACCGACTGCCTGATCCGGGAAAAACTTCCTCTTGAAGAGCTCCTTGAAAGCTCCCCATGTCTACCCTGGAGTGCCTACTCTCGGGTCCGTCTGATACCAGGTACGGGCAAGATCCCGCATCTGGCTGGCTGCTGCCTCTATCTGTAGTCCGGCTGGTATCTCCGCCAGTCGAAAAATCTCCTCAATGTGCTCAATCCAGTCATCAGCATAAAGAATCCCCTCTATCCCCAAGAAGTCCCTGGGGTTCATCTTCTTGAAGTCCTAAATGCCCGGAATCCTCTGCTGTCACGGCTGTCCTAATCCTCCCTGTGGCTGGACAGCCAATCTCTCCACCGTCGCTCTAGCCAGCTGATGGACCTGGTCAATGCCTCTGGTAAACTCCGTCGTATGACGCTACTGCTGGGCCTGCTGCGTCTCTAGGAAATATTGGAAGTATGAAAATATCTGTGCAGCATCCACTAATCCAGATGGCATCGGCGGCTGGAACTGCTGCTGGTGCTGCTGAAACTGTGGCTGACGAAACTGCGGGGGAGGCACGTCTGGGGTAGCTGGGATGGTCCCCCGAATACGTAGAGGTGCACCCCCAAATGTGGCAGAAGCTCCCACATGAGCTGGAGTAAGGAGAGCTGAGGTCCCCGGGTCCTGGTGAGCTGGACGAGAGGTGGCAGACCTCTCAGTGGTGTCACCTGGACCGAGATACTGTGATCGTGTCTCCACCATCCTGAAGACAGATCAATAAGGAAGTCAATAACGGTACAAGGATGATAGTATCAAAAGGACAATATGAAATAGATTATATAGATTTGAACAAAAGTCAGTAGATTCAAATCCATAGAAATTTCCTAATTGTGATTGAGTATCCACTCTCTCTAAGCCTATTCCTTAAACCCTATCACAGGCTGTAGTGATACTCTAGTTCGAATACCACTACATAAACTCGACCTACATGGGCCACCACTAAAAACGTGTCACGACCCGCACCCTAGAGTAAGGGCACGAGAAGTGGGTACGTCCAGCCTACGCCGCAGTGTCGGCGGTAGAACACTGTCCTAGGTCAATCATCTAACAATATAAAGTACCTGTACAGTTTATACTCTTCGAATGGAGGTGACAAACAGAAAATAATCTCAATCACATCTAGGTAGAAGAATGAAAGATAGATAGATAGACAGTAACTCAAGAGAACAGTAGAATAGATGAAATAAGTCCAAGTGTCTAGGATAACATAACATCAGAATGTCAACTCATAATACAATAAGTCTAAGAGTCTACATATCTCAACATCTCAAAATACAACTCAGAATGTGAGACAAAAAGATAATACAGAAAAGACTGTCTAGCTAAACTAGCCTAGACTACTGGAGCAACATCCTCAGCTGCAGGTGGATCCTGCTGAGGGTCCACAACATAAGTGTCATCTAGTCCTGCTCCATAATAGGTAGACACCAGGGCCTCCTCCTCATCCTCTGTAATATTTTCAACAGGTCCAATCAGGACAGGAACGAGCACAATACATCTCACGCAGTGCATAGTATGATAGAAAATATAAAGCATGCAATAGTATAAAATACAAGAAACGCTGAAGGAAGATACATGTAGCAAAAGAGATAACTGTAATGAAATATCTACTATAATAGAGAACTAGCAGTGTCTAGTGAGTCAGAGTAAAATATAGACATGTGAAATGGCATAGGAGATTCATGGCTACAGCTAAGAGTGATTCATGGCTATAGCTACTGGGGTAATATCCACATGACTATTTCCACTCTCCCATCCCCAATCAATACACAAGGATCCGTTCAAGTTATGTTAAGATTCATGATAAGCCCATAAATGGGAGATTCATGAGAGGCTCTGTGAATCATGAGAGTACATGAGTCACAAGCGATTCATGAATCTATGAAAGCATAGAGATACATGATGATTCGTGAAACGCACAAACATGCTGTATCTGATGCTCCCGAGGGGGATAACATCTCATGAAAAGATCCATATAGTACCAATCCGTGATACAATCGTGTCAGCATCAAGTAAAGTAATCTAGAGCAAAAATATAAATTCTGGCAAATATGAAACGGTCAGAGAATGTACTCGCCTGATAACTGAATGTCTGAAGAAGATATACTGTCTGAGGAGAGGTGTATGGCTCCTAATCAGAGCAATATAAGTCACAATGTATCCACAATGGTAAAAATAAAGTGTACAATGCATACTACATGATCCTAGGTCAATCTGGTCAAAAGTCAACTCTTGGTCAACTCTAATAGTCAAACTAGGTCACAGGAAGTCATACTAGGTCAATTAGAGTCAAACAAGGTCAAACAAGTCAAGGTTAGTCAAATCTAGGTTAAAGTCAACTCTTGGTCAACATTCTAATCAACTAGTCAAATACTAGTCAACATGATCAATCTGGGTCAAGTCTAGGTCAAACTTAGACCAACTAAGGTATTGGTCAAACAAAGACTAGTCAGTAAGGTAATTAGGTCAACAAAGACTAGTCAATAAGGTAATTGGGTCAAACATGGTCAGACTAGTTAAACTAGTCAAAGTTAGGTAAATCCTAGTCAATTCTAGGTTAACTAGGTCAAATTTGACCTAAGGTTGACTTTGGTCAACCCTTAGTCAACAAGGGTCAACTAGTAGTGTTTTTAGGTCATTAGGTCAAATTGAGTTAGCCTCTAATGCCATAGGCTTGTAACCTAGGCCATAGGCTTGATAACCTATAGGTTTCCTCATAACCTATATTTAGAAATCATACATATATATATCTATATATATATAGATATACACTATCTATCTACTACCCCAAGTATCACTATCTATCTACACGAAAATGTGCTCAGTCCATGTGTTTAGTGATCAGCAAGTCTAGGGCTACAAGTTTGTGTAATTTGTTTTACAAAAACACAAAAACAAGTCTATTGTGGCATTTCACCAAACAAGGGTTTCTAGCTTAGGATACGTGTCCGATACGGACACCAAACCACTTCTAATTTCCACCAAACCTTACCCACAGTTATGGTAGTCCTACATGAATGCATTTATGAAGAAAAAATAGGGTTTTAACTAAGTTTGAGGGAAATTACCTATTTGTGCAAAACTAATAAAAATCAAAGAAGAGGGGGGTGTGTATCCTTCAACTTTGTGATGCCAAAAGCTTCCAAATCCTCAATAGCAGGCCCTAACTAGTACCCTCTAGTGTAGTGGAGTCCAATGCAAGAAACTAGAGGTGATTTGGATCAAAATTGCTCAAGTTGTGTAGGTTTGAAGAAATTGGAATTTCTAGGAATTAAATTCATGTAAATTATTCATGAATTAATACAAAGGGGTTATATAGAAGTGTGGGCTGCCAAGGGGGGTGCCCTTGGCCGGCCATGGCATGGGGGGGGTGTCCTAGCCCTTCCTTCATTGCTAAGGCTTGGACTTTGGGTAAAGGGTCTTGATATTTGGAGTGGTTTAAGGAAAATATCCTTAAAGGTAAATTAGATATTTATCTCACTTTAACCCATGACCAAATATCTATCCTATAGCTTCTAGGTTAGTAACTAACCTCTAGATTAGGCTAAACTTGGTTAGGGGCTCTCATGACACTTAACAATAATTAAACAATAATAAAAACACATGGATCTAAATAATTCCAAATAATTTCTAGAAAATTACCAAAATACCCTTTAGGCTAAAAATCACTAATTTGGTGTTCTAAGCCTATGGTTAAGCTCTCATGGTCATGGCAACTTCTAGGTTAGAGAAAACTAGGGTTTACACTAAGTTATACTAACCAAAATCACAAAGTCATAAGTCATGACTTAGCATGACTTTAGAAATGGTTTAACTTAACTAAAATCACCAGAAAATCATACCATGACTAAAATACCACTTAATAAAAAATAAAAATAATAAATTTTCAAAAATCCCCAATTTCAGAAAATAGGGTGTTACAATATTGCATGATTAAAATCAAGGGAACAAGAATAGGCTTCTATTTGGTTTATTTTTTTTAGGGAAAATATGTCCTACATGCAATGTAATTGAAATGGAGCATAGGAAAGGGTGTTTGTGCGGGACATGTATGCCCTGTGTATAGAGCAACTTGTCTAGTTCATGAGTGTGCAATTTGTTGGAAGGTAAAGGCCAATGTGGTGCTCTAATTATCAAAGTCACGGTACGGTTGTCAAACGATACGGATAAAAGTGGACTCCATGAATCACTATTTTATTAGTTTCTTAGAGCCAATCTATCCCAGTCATTTGCTAATTCTTAAAGAATCGTATGTTTTCCAGAGAGGCTTGCAGTCTAGGCATGTCAAAGATTTTTGTTCTTGAAACGACACAAAGACACGACACTACGATTGAATGGAATTTGAAGGGTTAAGGTTGCGATCTTTTACTGCGGTTATCTAAACACACGAGCAACAGATAAAATGTAATACGAAGGTCGTATCACAACTTTCCAAACAGATCAAAGAATGGTTACGAATGGAATTCGAGTTTTGGCATACCATTCTACAGGAAGGAGTATAGTAAGTTCAAGGTTCTACCGACTTATATAAATTGGTTATCATAGAAAGCACAGTAATAGGACTCCTAAGAAGATCAAATTTCAAGGAGATGAATAAGGATATGGGGTACCTCTGATCATAGTCACGGACTATATAGGAAGCCAATGTACTGTTTATTTAATATTGACCATGCTTCCTCAAGGCAGTAGGAAAGGTCTTGGTTAAGCATAACCGGAGATAAGTTGGTACATCGAAAGTCCATTCGTTGCATAACATGGGCTACGAAGGAATACAGTTAAGGAATTTTGGAAAGGGGAATAAGTAGACCATAAGATGGGGAGTACATAATAGGTGTAAGGACTTATCTCATCAATTTTGGTTTTATAGTCCAAATTATAGCGATATGCATAGATGGGTTTAACTAAATCTTAATGCTTTCTCTAATTAGACGTCAATATTTGATTTAACGAAACATGGGTTTTAATCTATATTGGAAGGTCAAGATGCCATAAAATCAATCTTAACTATTCCTATTAGGTTCAGGTAATCTAGAATAGGTTCAAACTCAAGTGGTTGGGCTAATAGCCAGTCGGGTTGGTTAACTAGGTTCCTAAAGCCCAATAATGCGCTTTCTGTGACTTTTGTGTTTAAGTAGCACAAGAAGACTCAATTGAGTGGCACACCAGTGGCATGTGCATAGTGGGCTTCGAGTAGGTCACAACCATATATTAAGTAGAAAGGTTTGAGTCGAGGTTGAGTCTCCAATTTTAGTCGAAAGGTATATCGGTATTACGGTAAGGGTTCAAGTTAGTCGTTTTGACTTGGAAGTCGTGTCATAAAAATAAAGTATAAGGGGACGTGGTTTAGTGGAACATGATATGTCTAAATGAAGGTGGACTCGTCTAGGTCTTGCATGTATAATTTATTAGGAGGTAACAGCTGGTCTCGTGCTCCGAATATCAATATCACGACATAGAACATCAAATGATCTAAATAGAAAGTGGGTGTTCATGAGGCACGAATTTGTTATTCTGGTGGGAACCAACTTATCCTAATCAATCACTACTACGAGTAAATCCTAAATTTAGAGGGCTGACAACCTATATACTTCAGGAATTTATTTCTCAAAATTAACCAAAGACAAGGTTTTATAATTAATGAAGTTAGAGAAATTCAAATCGTGATCATGGTGTAAAAGATAATATGATACATAGATATGGATCAAGTTTGAAGATCGTTTTTGGATTTCACATAAAGGGAAAACGATAGTGTAATAGCTTTCATGGCCACAAGTGATATGGTGAACTAAGGGGGACCTTCTGTGCCTATCTTCTCTCAAATACAAGTGTTTATTTTTCTAAAATAAGTAAGGGCAAAAAACAATGATGAGTTCAAGGGAGAGGGAATCAAATGTGAATACGAGGTTCCACGGACAATTGAATAATTCAAAAGGAGTTGCCAAGACAGTTGCGGATGAGATCCTAGAGGGAATGTATATTTGTTAACTATATCTCAATCGATGAGTATTAATCATATGATGGGCGAACCAATGCACTAAGGTTGATCAAACCATAATACACCGATTCTAATTATACAATATGCTAGTGGACGTCCCCAATACACATATGGCCTGAACAAGCTCGATAAAGAATAAGCGTGCAAAAACTAGGCTATATTAGCGGCAGTAGTCAAGGTATTCCAAAGATATAAGTACGCAAGATTTGTGATTGAAAGAAACAAGTAGTTCAAGTTCATCAAATCTAAGACTCATCCAGTGTTCGTGCTTATACATTCATCCTACTGTCTTCTTATCTAATGCCTTGGTCGACCAATGGGTTAGGGATCTCTAAACTCTATCTTCTAGGTAAACTTGTTAGTATTATCCAATTACCTCATTAATGTGGGCCTATTGGTCATGGTCAAACCTGATTTTAATAATTGATCAAACTCTGTCTCGATATACGGAGCTACTTAGATGTTTACTCAAGACGTTTTGGACACTTGGACACTCATCAAGATCGAATATCTACTCAGTTCAAGACCGAAGCTATGTTCGCCACTCGAGTCTATATTTCTTTATGCAATGTAATTTTTACTTTTATTGAGTCTTGGAATACATTGTACTCCGAGTCGTACTGGCAAATAGGCTATCCAAAATCGTTTTTAAAAATGACCTATGTTTTTGAAAAACATCCCTCATTTACAAAAGCTTCTGAAGGATTTTAAAAAGCCCAAAAATCACTTTTGAAAAACCCTGACCAACCATGATAGAACTCGGCCCGAGTTTGGCCAGAGTTCGGCCAGAGTTCGGTTAGTGACCGTTTAATTTTCGAACGTTTGAAAAACTTGGTCTTCCTTCAGTTGCGTATTTTTACATAGAGTTCTGTCCGAATTCTGTCCGAATTCTGTCCGAATTCTGCCAGAGTTCTGCCTTTGGAATAACTATAAATAGAGAAAAATTCTGATCATTTCAAATCACTCATTCACTTTTATCTCTTCTCTTCTAAGCTTACATTTTTTTTCAAAGAGTTCTAAAAAGCTTTTATTTTCAAATCCCAAGCCAGTTATAATTCTCTAGTCAATTTGCTGGTACGGTGCGGTCTAGAAGATTTCAGAGAAATTGTAGTCAGATGCTTGATTGAAGAAAGAATCTTCAAAATTAAAGTTGGTCGAGTTCTTCGTATCAAAGCTCGCGTCTGTAGAAGTTGCAAGGACTTCGTATGAAAACTTGCGAGATTTTCCAATAGTGGATTCAATTAGAAGCTAGAGTTCTTCCGACTGGACTAGTCCTCACAAGAGGAAAACTAGTATACACCGCTGTGTTTGTGTTTGCCTTCCGATCTCATTTCTTTTACAGTTATTGTTTTATGATTATTGATTTAATTTTGTGATCTTACTACTAACAAGTTTTTAATTAGCAATATTTTGCTGCCTACTCTATTCACCCCCTCTAGAGTATTTTGCTTTACGACTTCGTTCCTACAGTTAATAGGTCACAAGGACAATGAGATGCTAGGTTGAGAGACATGCTACCCAACTTATTAAATTTTCACTAGCATTGGCTTTGAATCAATGGGACATACATGGCACTTTCCTAACCTCTATAGCATCTAAAAACTGTAATCATGTTTGAAGTTGTTTAACCGAGAATTTACGTCTCGCCATTGTATGCCTGGCTATAATAAATCTATAGTTTCGTGACTCAAATATTGCATAATATCAGGTATTTTATTAACTCTATTCCGTATTGGCATAAAGATAACTAAGATCGAAGATGACAACTAAGACATGGTTTTAACAATATCCGATAACCTTCGTTTACTTGAAACAAATTCAACTTTACGGGTCGTACCTCGCTAGTGTGCTGCTGGCTGTAGTGAACCCCGTAGTCTCCCTGAATCGGATAATTGGCGACAGTGCGCTACTGTCATGCCATTATGAGTTAACGAACATTCTTTCAACTATTTTCGGAAAATTCAAATGAGCTTCTAGAGATTCAAACAAGTTGACTATGATAAAAAATGTAAGTATCTGTCTTATAAGTCTCAATTCTTAAAAATAAAAGATTGATCAGGGAGTAAATAACCGAAAATAAGAGAAGTACAAACATTCTAATCCCTATTTCATGTGCATTCAAATGATTGAGATTTGAAAGAGGGAAAACTTTGAATCGAAACAAACTCGAGGTTCATATATGGATAACAGAATCAGAAATTATGAAAATAATTCCTCATGGCAAATTGGGAATTAAATAGGCAATTGGTCTTATGATATGAGGATGATATCTAAAGAGGTAAAAAGAAAAAGAATTAAACAATTTATCAACGTTAGAG
>JANAVB010006798.1:3793971-3881471 GCA_029216955.1 Iris pallida | reverse complement strand
AAGTTTAACATATCAACGTCACTAATATTCATGTATATTATCATGTTGCTACTTAAACTTAGCATTGTCCTTATGTTAGCATTATCATAAATGTTCTATAACATATTGCTATGCTTGTATCATATTGGTTTGTTTGTCTAACATGTTTTTGTAGACATGCTGTAAGCATGATCAAACATGATCAAACCAGGACATATGCAATGGAGTATTATTGATGGGCCAAAAAAGGTGTTATACAAGAAGATTTTTCTGAACCACCTAACGACCTATCTGGGGCCTCGCATCGGGGGTTCCGCTGATCTGTTTATCTTTGGACGATCGCCGTCAAGTGAAAAAGGCGTCTTCAAGTCTGCTCAAATATTTAAAGAAAGGCGTCATCAAAGGGCTCTTGGTTTTTCTATTTTATCAATATATTTTTCATATTTATTTAGTCTAGGAATACGATGTACACTGCATCGTACTGGCAAATAGGCTACCCAAGAAACGTTTTCAAAATACCCTTTCATTTTGAAAATAAGCCCACTTACAAAAGCCCAAAACTACTTCCTGACTGTTTGACTTTTCAAAAAGCCAAAAAACCAATTTGCAAAAACCCTAACAGAACTCCAACAGAACTCGGCCAGAGTTCGGCCCGAATTCGGCCAGAGTTCGGCCAGAGTTCGGTTAGTGAATGTTGCTTTTTGAACTTGGTCTTCCTGCAGTTACGGATCCCAACGAAATTTTCTCATAGAGTTCTGCCCGAATTCTGCCCGAATTCTGCCAGAATTCTGTCTTTGGAACTCCTATAAATAGAGAAGGATTTCGATCATTTCAACTCACTCATTCACTTTCATATCTCTTCTCTATAAGCCTACTACCTCTTCCAAAGTATTCTGAGCTATTCATTTTCAAATCCCAAGCCAGTTACAATCCTCTAGTCGATTTGCCAGTACGGTACGGTCTAGAAGTTTCAGAGCGGTTGTAATCAGAGGCTTGATTGAAGGTACACACTTTACAATTAAAGTTGGTCGAGTACTTCGGATCAAAGCTCGCATTGTAGAAGTTGCAAGAACTTCGGATGAAAACTTGTGGTGATTTTCTATAGTGGATTCAACTGGAAGCTAGAGTTCTTCCGACTGGACTAGTCTTCACAAGAGGGAAACCAGTATACATCCTTGTGTTTGCGTTTGCTCTCTACTCTCTACTTTTTATTTACATATCTGTGATATATTATCTGTGATCTTGTTACTAACATTTTTAAATAGTTAATTTCCGCTGCCTACTCTATTTACCCCCTCTAGAGTATTACGCTTTACAACTCGTTCCTACAATCGGTCCTACAATTGATATCAGAGCCAGTACTGTAACTAGAGGTAATATATTTTGATCCCAATTGTTCCTACAATTGGTATCAGAGCGGGTTCTCTTTATATAGGTATTGCTATCATACCAATTGTTCCTACAATTGGTATCAGGGCACGTGCTCCTTCGAGAGATATTATTGCAGGTGCTCCTTATAGATATATCAAAGCAAGTGCTCCTTCTAGAGTTATTATTGCAGGTGCTCCTTATAGAGATATTATTTCTTATACCAATTGCTCCTTTAATTGGTATCCTAGCAAAGGACACTATTATTTGGCTTAACATCCTTGGAGCAGATCCTCATTACCAGAGCGGGTTATACAGGTAAAGCGAGGTAACACTGCTATTATATTCTTATTTATAACTACTGTTACATAGATCACTATATCACATATGGCAAGTATGTACTTCACAACTGAAGAGCAATCCTCAAATAGACTCCCACTATTTGATGGAACAAACTATAGCTATTGGAAGACACGGATGAGCTTCTACTTGAAGTCTCTAGATTTTTACTTATGGTCAATTGTTGTCAATGGCTACAAGAAGCCTACTATCACTTCTATTCTCACATCCTCTATAATCAATAAGCCTTATTATAGTTACACGGAGGAAGAAAAGAAGTTAGCTAGCCTTGATGCAAAAGCTATGTATATCTTTTACTGTGCTGTAGACATAAATGTATTTAATCTTATTAATACTTGCACAACATCTCATAAAATTTGGAAAGTTCTTGAAGGTACTTATGAGTGCAGGTATGAAAGCAAAGCTAGCAACTCCAGAGAGAAGGATAGTCTTCATAATGATGCAAATATGTGCATGATGGAATTATGATTTAAGGTACAACACAATCCTTTACATGAAGAAGAGCTTGTATGTGACAACTGCAAGAAGGTAGGCCACATCCAAGAAGATTATACTACTAATAGAAAGGAGAGTCACTACGAACAATCAAATGAAGAAAGATCATCATTTCACAAGCACATTAGCACGAGCATATGGTATGAAAGCGAAGCAACAGACTCTAAAGAAGAAGAGAGATCTCATCAAGCTGCAAATTTATGCTCAATGGCATTATCTAACGAGGTACAAAATAATTCTTTTTCTGAAAATAATGAATTTTCTTATGATAATTTATCTGATGCTTTCAGTGATCTATTAGAAGAACACAAGAAAGTATTAGATAAGTATAAGCAAGCTAGTAAGGATATTCTATCCTATAAGCATGAGAATGAAAGGCTTACTTGCTTATTGAATGATGCTAGAGATACTTCTACTTCTGATAATGTCACGCCCCGACCCGGAATCACCCGAATCATCGTCCTCGTAGGGGGCGTGATGTCGCACGAGCCTGGAGTTGCGCTCGTGCAAGACAAGATGACAAGTTCTTAAATGGTTATCTTTTGATTCGATATTTAACAACGAAAGGAAACAGAGTATACGAAACAAATTCTCTTTATTGATATCCGAAACAGAGATTACAAAGGCTTTCGATAGCCTAACAATACATGCCAGATTGGCTACAACACTCAGGTTCTCTCTTGCCCACAAAGGATTTCACCGTTCCATACATCAAGCCTTCTATATCTCGGCCGCATCAATCCAGCTGCGTAGTCCGAGCGTCAATGCGATAGCATGCTTCAATGCGCTTCGGCATTCCAAGCCTTAACACGTTCAAGCAACGCTTCGCCGCGAGCAATCCATTCCCTGCACCCTGCATGAAGCTGGTGGGGGATCAGTACGTTCGTCCTCGCATGTACTGAAGCAAAGATCATCTTTCCAAACCGACATTTTAATATTTATGTTGAATCATGCAACTTAGCTTATGATCTTGCTATGTTTTCCTTAGGATCAATTTCATGGCATCTTCGAAAGCGTAAAGCATGTTATCATAGCAGCATGTTATCGAAGTGAATAGGCAAACAAACAAGCAATCTCGTATTTAATTCGTGGCACGACTTACCAAGTCGACGCACTCGCCCTTGCACCGACGCAAGGTGAATACGCCGTATTCCTTTCCTGCCATGTTATATGTAAATCTCTAAGCAGGATCTCTATGCGGGACGCATACGTGCCTACACTTTCAACCCATCGATCCTTAACTATATGAGGGCCGTTGGCGTATCCGCGCCGGAATGGACTAAAGGAGTTCCTTTCTTTTCTCTCCTTCTTTTCTCTCTATTTGGTCGGGCTGCCCGGTGTTTCACGGGTTGGGTCACCTCCCAACAACCGAAACGTTCCCGCTGCATACCATCATTTATGGCTTTTTCTATCTTGTTTAAGGATGTGCGCCTACAAAGATTATTCGAATCCCTCTGCGGCCAATCGGTTCTGGGGCGCTCCTCCGGCATTTAACCGTTTTGGGGGAAACACCCGTGCACGGGCTATTATCACAATTTAATCTCGAGCCCATTCCAATCGACCATGCAACGCCCTATCATTCAAGCAATCAAATTCAAACAACCAAACATAGTCTTGAGTCTGAGACTCAGACTTATCATCTCGCATCTCTTTCGTTAACTTTCTGTGTTCTTACGTTTCGTACTTTGTTTCAATGATTCAATGGCATCGTGCCTCAACTCAATGCATCGTGCCTCAACTTAATATTCTGCCACATTCATGCCACAACTGTATTCTCTCGCAATGAAGCCATCTTTTATTATCCCGTGCACGTAGGCACGTTTCGACCGTATTCCGATGTTCTATAACTTAGCATTCAATGTTCGGGGCTTGTGCGCTAGGGCGCTCGCCTATTGTCTTTCAATGTTCTAGCCGTCTAACTCATGCGCGAAGGTACGGTATGGTTCGTGCACTAAGGCACTCGTCGAGTACAGTTATCCCATGTTCTTACGGCCTGCGCACCGAGGCGCTCGCCTTTGCGATATCCAATGTTCCATTAGCGACTCGTGCATTTGATGCACGTTTCATTTCAATTGTTCTAACTTAGTGTTCAACTCACACTATGATTTATCTCCGATCGGACCACGCCCGTGGCGTCGATAGGTTAACTTAGCATACAATGATATATTTGACTTATCAAATGAAGGAGTAAAAAGAAGTCAATCCTCCTACCTTGAGTCGATTCGCCTTCGTCGTTTCGCCGAGCCGATGTGGCTCGATTCCCTAACTTTGTTGCACGGCCACTCTCCTGACTTAGCCATTCGAGTACTTCGTGCTTCATTGAGTCATACGTCCGATTTGCCTTAGCATGCCCAAGTCTCAGCCCGTCGCAAGGCGACGATTTGATTTCGTGGACCCCTTACTAAATCTTGCAAAAGATCGACCTCTAATATTTTCCCGTCAATGTATAACCTGCACACGAAACCAACAAAAATCAATACTTGCATCGATTTGGACTTGCGCCTTGGTCGATTCGATTTCTTAGAATCTTTGAGCCGATTCAACGCACTCATCCTTCGGGGCAACGCGGTGCTTCGCATCGATTCAACTCGATGCATTCTTTCGGGGCAAGGTAACTCTTCGCATCGACTTAGTTTGATGCGTTCCTCGGGACAACGTAACTCTCGTATCGATTCGCATCGATACATTTTATTCGGTCAATGCGACTCGTTGAGTCAACGCTTCAGCGTAATGCACCGTACGGAGCGGGAAATTACAAAATATACCACTCAAAACAAGGTTCGTCCTCGAACCAAAACCAACACTCCGTCTAAGTGTTTTATAGATCGTTTCACGATCTTGTCCCACCAATGTTGTTCAGTTTCACACTTATCTCGCAAGCTTTTTACTAATATTTCAAAGTCATCCCTGCAGCTCGATTTGAATTTGGATACAACTCGATTTGGATCCGTACCTATATTTAAGGCGTCCCAAAGATATATGTATTTCGACCAATTCCAGTGGTAGCAAATTGGAACAAAGCTGACAGGTAAATTTTAATCCTATGCTTGCCATCTCGTACTCTCGATCGGACTCATCCATAGTACTTGTTCTCGCAATTTTATTGCATAACGCAACGCGATTCAAAATCGCCTTTCTCATTTCGTATGTTTCATATGGACTACCAACTCTATGCGTCGCGTCGAGCCGTCGCGCATCCGATCGCAACGATCCTTTGCAACGCCTTGCGTTCGACGTCGCTACCCAACTTATTTCTGAAGTCTGGCTATGCACTTATCTCAATTACGATTTCCTTCGTTGACTTGCGAATGCATCAACATTCAGGGCTACGCCCGCTAGGTTACTTACATAGTCTCCGTGCTTAACTTCTCCCGATGCAACTTTAAATTGACATTGCACAAAGGCCACAATCTATCCGACATAAAAGTTAACATCAAGGCGACGGTGCTCAAGGCAATGATCGCCTTAGCACGAAGGTCTTACGATGCGTCTTACATTCAATTTCCTAACGAGTAGGAATTCACTAGCCAAATTCCCAACTTATCCGTCTCGCAACATCAAACATAATTTTGATTCACGCAAGCTCAATTGCAAGGTGAATCCGAATCTAACGACATGACTCATAAGTTATTCCCTTATCGTTCCCTCTCGTGCATAGCACGTTTTTCGCAATCGCCTATCCGAATCACCAAGTTCGTTGGTACATTTCTAGTTTGATCGTCGACCAACATAACCATTCAAGCATTCATCCAACGAATACTCAAAATCTAACTATATCATTCTCAATCGAAAGTTGTTCCAACAATTCTCGATCGTCTAGACTTATCGTCAACATGCACCGTGTTATACTTGTTATCAGTGCAATCCCATATACGATATCGCATGGGTCATCTTACGGTCTACAGCATTCAATTTGATTTGGCGGTCAAGTCTTCTAGGGTCAGCTGCCCCGAAGCTACGCTCGATAATTGTGGATCATTAACGAAGGACAGTTTACTACGAACCATGCTATATCTTATTTCGGAGCCAAATCATGTTCCGACGATTCTATGTGACTACCCAAATTTCGGACAAAACTGTTTCTATCGACGCAACTGATGCGCAACTATCCTCCGAGTCAAGTCATGCACTACCGTCGATGATTTTGCAAATTTACGAAACATCTACTCGTATCGAGTTCGAGTCTATCTTATTCGCGGGTCGACACACGAGATGCTATACGCATCGAGCAATCGTCGATGACTTATAGTCTCGTCTTGATTAATCTTAAAGTTCACGATCAACCAGTTCGTTCCTTCTCGTATCGTTATTTACAAAACTTTGAAAGTGCAAGACGCACTCCATTTTGTATTCTCACATCATGCTTACGTTTCCTTGCATATCGATCTTGATAGTTCATATCAATTTTGATAGCAAGTGGGTCGACTTCGAATCCGTTTCAACGTCAACTTAACTCGCAACGCATACATCCAACTTCGCAACAAACTTTTCCATACGCATCCACTCGTTCTTCGATTCGCCGCATCCCGCTATACTTTGATCGTGTAACCGAGTTACCGATTATCCAACATCGTGCCCTCGAGTTATACGATCTCGCCCTCTAAGTTTTGCGTGTTTTCAGTCGTACTCAATGAGTGTCGCCGTAACGTAACCAACTATTTCTTAGGCACGATTACTCACGTCAACCAACTCTTCACCGAAGTCGCACATCGTGCGATTCGATTACAATTCGTATCGCCCAACATTTCTATCGAAATCGCAAGTCGTGCGATTCGATTCGCCTAGCCGAACATTCCTATCGAGATCGCAAGTCGTGCAATTCGATTCGCCTCGTCCAACATTTCTATCGAGATCGCAAGTCGTGCGACTCATTCGTAAGCTCGAGTTTTCCCTTTCCTGTCGATCCGATTATTGCATCAAGGCATAATCATTTCGCTAGTCTTGGTCGTCCGACCAACTTATAACTTCCGTCCGACGTATCGATCATCGATACGAGTCTCGCCTTATCATCCCAACCGATTTTCGATGATCACTTGCATCAACATACCGTCATACAAATTTTCAAACGAGTCTCGGTACTCTCCCGTCCGTTACGGACAAACCATCCTAATTCTCGTAACGCGTCGATGCAATTTATCGCACAAGTGCTATACCATATACCACTCAGAATCGAGTCATTCATCGCCTACGTGGTATGGCATATACCACTCGAAATTCAAGCCATTTCCCTCGCATTACACTTAGTATAAACCGACAATCTCTTTCGACTCACGATTTCCGCAGTGATCGTGCTTGATCACAACCGTAACTTTGATTCTATCAAAATCTGACACGATTCGGTCAATGTTCTCGTTTGCCAACATAAGTTTGGTGTGCAACCGACGATTCGTTCTATCGATTTACGATTTCAATTCTTTCCTTACGTTGCATCTCGTAGAACAATTTATTTGATATGCGTTGCACCCCGTGCAACAAATTTTACTTTCGATACACGTTGCACATCGTGCTACGATTTATTTCTGACACTTTTATTTCACTTTATACAACGATTCAATTCCAATTTCCTTTGCACTTCGTGCAACGATTAATTTGATATGCGTTGCACCACGTGCAATGATTTTTACTTTCAATATGCGTTGCACAACGTGCAACGATCATTTTCGATATTTACCGCATCTCGTGCAACGAATTACTCTCGACTTTCCAAGTCAATGCACAATCCGTTTAACACATTCGGTATTAGCTTATCACTTCTCACTTTTATTTTAACGCATATACACCATTATTCGTTGCACTTCGTGCAACATTTTATTTCTCATTCAACATGTTACATTGCGATAACATCTCAAATCGTATTTCACAATTTGTTGCACTTGCAGCAACTAACATTTTTACGGCTCGTTTGCATTCAATGCAATATACCCCTCGCGACTTTCTTAGCAAACATCGTATAATTTCCAAAACACATGCGGCAAAATTACACGATTTGTATTAGACTTATTGTATGGAACATCCAGTGCATCATCAAGTAGAGTCAAGAGTGATATCAAGTGGTGGTGGGCAACTTTTCGAATTGTAATGAAGCGAGCGTCCAGAGGAAATTGAGCCTAGAGCTTTGATACCAATTTGTCACGCCCCGACCCGGAATCACCTGAATCATCGTCCTCGCAGGGGGCGTAATGCCGCACGAGCCTGGAGTTGCGCTCGTGCAAGGCAAGATGACAAGTTCTCAAATGGTTATCTTTTGATTCGATATTTAACAACGAAAGGAAACAGAGTATACGAAACAAATTCTCTTTATTGATATCCGAAACAGAGATTACAAAGGCTTTCGATAGCCTAACAATACATGCCAGATTGGCTACAACACTCAGGTTCTCTCTTGCCCACAAAGGATTTTACCGTTCCATACATCATGCCTTCTATATCTCGGCCGCATCAATCCAGCTGCGTAGTCCGAGCGTCAATGCGATAGCACGCTTCAATGCGCTTCGACATTCCAAGCCTTAACACGTTCAAGCAACGCTTCGCCGCGAGCAATCCATTCCCTGCACCCTGCATGAAGCTGGTGGGGGATCAGTACGTTCGTCCTCGCATGTACTGAAGCAAAGATCATCTTTCCAAACCGACATTTTAATATTTATGTTGAATCATGCAACTTAGCTTATGATCTTGCTATGTTTTCCTTAGGATCAATTTCATGGCATCTTCGAAAGCGTAAAGCATGTTATCATAGCAGCATGTTATCGAAGTGAATAGGCAAACAAACAAGCAATCTCGTATTTGATTCGTGGCACGACTTACCAAGTCGACGCACTCGCCCTTGCACCGACGCAAGGTGAATACGCCGTATTCCTTTCCTGCCATGTTATATGTGCATCTCTAAGCAGAATCTCTATGCGGGACGCATACGTGCCTACACTTTCAACCCATCGATCCTTAACTATATGAGGGCCGTTGGCGTATCCGCGCCGGAATGGACTAAAGGAGTTCCTTTCTTTTCTCTCCTTCTTTTCTCTCTATTTGGTCGGGCTGCCCGGTGTTTCACGGGTTGGGTCGCCTCCCAACAACCGAAACGTTCCCGCTGCATACCATCATTTGCGACTTTTTCCATCTTGTTTAAGGATGTGCGCCTACAAAGATTATTCGAATCCCTCCGCGGCCAATCAGTTCTGGGGCGCTTCTCCGGCATTTAACCATTTTGGAGGAAACACCCGTGCACGGGCTATTATCACAATTTAATCTCGAGCCCATTCCAATCGACCATGCAACGCCCTATCATTCAAGCAATCAAATTCAAACAACCAGACATAGTCTTGAGTCCGAGACTCAGACTTATAATCTCGCATCTCTTTCGTTAACTTTCTGTGTTCTTATGTTTCGTACTTCGCTTCAATGATTCAATGGCATCGTACCTCAACTCAATGCTCGTCAACCGAATGACCCGAAGGTCTTGAACACCTTTCGAGGCACTATGTCATATCCGACAGTTCCGCCACATTCATGCCACAACTGTATTCTCTCATAACGAAGCCATCTTTTATTATCCCGTGCACGTAGGCACGTTTCGACCGTATTTCGATGTTCTATAACTTAGCATTCAATGTTCGGGGCTTGCGCGCTAGGGCGCTCGCCTATTGTCTTTCAATATTCTAACCGTCTAACTCGTGCACGAAAGCACGGTATGGTTCGTGCACTAAGGCACTTGCCGAGTACAGTTATCCCATGTTCTTACGGCCTGTGCACTGAGGCGCTCGCCTTTGCGATATCCAATGTTCCATTAGCGACTCGTGCATTTGATGCACGTTTTATTTCAATTGTTCTAACTTAGTGTTCGACTCACACTATGATTTATCTTCGATCGAACCACGCCCGTGGCGTCGATAGGTTAACTTAGCATACAATGATATATTTGACTTATCGAATGAAGGAGTAAAAAGAAGTCAATCCTTCCACCTTGAGTCGATTCGCCTTCGTCGTTTTACCGAGCCGATGCGGCTTGATTCCCTAACTTTGTTGCACGGCCACTCTCCTGACTTAGCCATTCGAGCACTTCGTGCTTCATTGAGTCATACATCCGATTTGCCTTAGCGTGCCCAAGTCTCAGCCCGTCGCAAGGCGATAATTTGATTTCGCGGACCCCTTACTAAATCTTACAAAAGATCGACCTCTAATATTTTCCCGTCAAAGTATAGCCTGCACACGAAACCAACTAAAATCAATACTTGCATCGATTTGGACTTGCGCCTTGGTCGATTCGATTTCTTAGAATCTTTGAGCCGATTCAACGCACTCATCCTTCGGGGCAACGCGGCGCTTCGCATCGATTCAACTCGAGGCATTCTTTCGGGGCAAGGAAACTCTTCGCATCGACTTAGTTTGATGCGTTGCTCGGGACAACGTAACTCCCGTATCGATTCGCATCGATACATTTTATTCGGTCAACGTGACTCGTTGAGTCAACGCTTCAGCGTAATGCACCGTACGGAGCGGGGCATTACAGATAATTCTATTGAGATATCCACACTTGAGTTTAGATTGCATGAGGCACTTGAATGCATTGAGAAGAGCACTCAAGAAAATGCTAAACTTAAGGAGGAGTTAGAAACAGAAAAGAAGAAGTACTCTATAGCTGCTCTTAGAATTGATGCTCTTAATGTTAAGTATGATGAGATCTGTGCTAACTCTAAAAAGTTAGAGATTAGACTGGGAAAGCAGGTAGTACAACCTATGACTCAGTCTAACACAAAAAACTTAGCACATCCTAAAGTCACACACGACAGATCATCTACAAATGAAGCTAGCGAAGCTAAAGCTTCACACAACCATGCTTTCTATCCACGCACATCATGTCATCCTACTGCACGTTCTCATACTGCTGCATATAGCAATGTTAATTCTTTCTGTCATTATTGTGGTATGAATGGACATGTTTTTAATTATTGTCAGATTAGAAAACTTGTTGATATGAACTTCTGCAAATGGGTTCCCAAAGCTAACAAATGTGGATCCAAGTATTGGATACCAAAATCTTCACCTAATATTGCAGGTGAAGCTTCTCATATCAAATAGAACCATGGAACATGTTGGTGATTGCAAAGCTACAAAGGTCATCTTCCATGCAATTGCACCAACAGAAGTGTGGTCACTAGAACCACTTCGGTAACATGCTTTCTAAATAGTTTTTAATATCTTGCATGTTCTTTTTGATGACTTGCTACTAGCTCTCATTTATATCTTTTTACGTGTTTATTATTTTTGAATCAATGTGAGACATAATCCTAGCTTGACTAGCTGTTTAGTTCACACTTTACAGTATTTTAATCACTTTCCATTAGTGTGACACATTTATCTATGTATGCTCTTTACTTTTAATCTTTATTCTTGAAGCATGCATAGGAGCTTAATTTTTTTTTGGTGAATATGTTTTTGACTCTTCGTCATTAATTATTATTTTTTAATGGTCACTTCTTACTGATTTATCTTTAGCATGTCATATTTACTTTGATTGGTATTTTGAGAGTATGTATGTTTAGCACAAGTCCCCTATTTATATTTTTATGTTAACCTTGTGCTTGCATAATATATTCATTATTGATTCTCAAATTTTATTGTGATTAACTTCTTATGAATCAATAACATCTTTGTCTGATAAAGTTTATTTATGCATATTTTTGATCTTGTGATATTTTTTTATGCTTGTTAATGATACATGAATAATTCATTTTCATCTATATATTGCTCATGTTTCTTATATTTTTGTATAAATATCTTTATGGGGATATATGAGTTAAGTTCAAGTTCTATATTATATTATTTTAAAAAGTAGTTTCAAACTTGTGCTTATCTCATACATCAGCTATTGATTACTTTGGATAAATTCATGTACTTCTCTTTATTAGCTTCTTCCTCAAAGCCTCTTTTAATGATGTATGTTTTTTTCTTGGCTTTTTGGTTGACATTTTGGGTACGTGATATTTTTAAATATCTTGATCTTGATAAACCATTCCTTGGGTATTTACTTTTAGGAATTCTGGATTTCGACGATGTTCGATGATACTGCATATATTCATTTGAATCTAAGTTCTTAAGAGTAGAAATCATTTTGGGAACAAGCCGAAAGGGTCCTTCTGTCATACAGGTGTAAATAGCCTGAAACGACACGGTGCGCTAGTCTTCGGACTACCGCTAGCTGGGAACCGGCCCCTACAGCTAATCCGAAGTGATCAATACTTTATAGACTTAAGATTTATTAAGGTGTACTTGCAACTATTATCTAGTTCTGGATCCAAGGTGCTGTCAAATCTCCTAGATTCCAGAATACATCGGCGTATCTAGGTCCTATATTTTGATTTACAAATATTTTAGATTTTATTGTTACCCAATGATTTTGTAGCACATATGGATAAATGTAATTCATACATCTTATACCGTATGCTACATTGTTCTAAGATTTTTTAAGTCCATATAATATATATATATATTTTTTCATATTTTACTAATTCTTCTTAAATCTTCGGTTATTAAAGAAGAGATTTATTTTGGGTACAAGCCTACAAAGGGTCTGTCTGTCACCACGGTCGAAGCGAAGCGGTACTTAAGTGTTCCCCGGTGAACCTCCGTTAGTTGGGACATTGCCCCTACAGCTAAACCAAGATTAATCAACGCTTTATAAACTAAAGATTTATTAAGATCTAGTTGCAATTATTATCTGATGGATTTTAAATTTTAGCTTTGATGCATAATATTATTTAATGATTTAATTTCACAAAAGGTAACATACATTGATTTTCCATAGGTTAATGTTTGTCATCTTTTGATATATTCTTTTCTGTCACACTTTTCGATATTCAAACTTAATGATTTTGTGACTACTCAGTGAATATTATGGTATTGTGATTTCATCTTTAGCTTGTGTAATATTCGTAATATTCATGTTTTTGAGCTTTATATTATTATCTTCTTATTCAAGTTACTTACTGTCTACAACAGTAACTCCTTGCAGGGGAGAAGTCATGTATATTGAATGTCTCTCTCTTTCAAAGCATTTCTTTTCTTTAAACCTTACGGTTGTCAGGTGGACACCTTGCTAAGGCTTTAAATGGGAAGAAATGAACTTTGATAAGAATACCTAATATTTTGAATTAGTTTTCTACTTCTGGAAATATGTCTCTGAAATTTTTAATTTTATCTATACTATTATTTTGGATATAGCCATGTAAAGGTGGAGTAGTTAATTATTTTAAATCAATTATTCCTTTGACATGCTATATATCTAGAATACACTTTTCTTTGGACATTTATCAGGTTATGTTTATTTGTTCAAATGGATTTATTTATGATTTATGGATTCATTTATTGAAATTATTTCCGTGATTCGAATCGCAAACTTTCAGTCTGAGGACTAAATGGACGCATTCGAACATTATTAAGACAGTTTTTCGTAATAAATTCCATATTTTTTGAAAAGTCTTTTTGATTTCTTTTTGATTTATTGAATCTGTCCGGTACTCAAATATTATTATTAAAGACAGATTTCAAAAATCTTTTACTTACATGAAATGATTTGTGTTATTTTTTTTTATTGAAGATATATTTTCTTCATCTTTAAGCATTTATTTATTGGATGTTTCGTTTTGCCTAAAGATGATATTTATTTGTTTTTGGAATTTTATATGCATTTGATCAAAGAAAAGAAAAGATGCATATCTTGGATATCCCTTAGATCTTGTGATTATTTCTTTTATCTATTTTATGCATATAAATTATTTTTGAACTATATACGCATATTTTAAGGGGGAGCAAATTAATTGTTTCAATTATTTTATGCCCTTAATATGTGGTATAGCTAGTTCATCATGGGCATATTTTTTTTACCTAACATATCTTGTTGAGTTGTTCATGATATTTGGATTTGTATTATATGATTATTATTATTTATTTTTAATTCTCTCATTCGAATTTTTAAAAGTTATCTTGCCAAATATATATTTAATTATCCTTATTTAATTAAGTTTAAAATTACTTTTGGCATTTTTATTGAGATTTTATCTCAAAGTTCATGATTATCTATATTTAGACTGATCATACTTTGTGGGAGAGCATTCAAGTCGACCAGATTTTTCCTTCTCTAGTATTTTGTCTTCATTACCTTCATGTTTATCTAATGGATATATATCATGCTAAGGTAATTGAATTCAAATGCATGAACTTTGGCATAGATTTTGCATATATCCTAGTATACATATTTTGATTTCTTTTCAATGATTATACTCTTTATGGAATTGATTCACTAATTTGTATGGGCAAATTATGAATCATATTTTTTTTTGTGATCATTGTTGAAAGTCTCATTATATTTTTGATTTTTTTTTAATATATACTTGATCTGCGCATTTCTATTCCTCATGATTTATTTATGACCAATGATTGATTTCTACTATATTGATAGATTTTTTTGTTCAAATGACATTCACAACATATTTTGGATTTCTAGTTAGGAAACTATGTATTGATTTCAGTGTTTTTAAGTTCAACCATGTTGTGTTTTGATAAGTTTTTTATACTTTAGTTATGCAATTTTCTAAACTTGTCGTTACACTATTCTCCTAATCCTTGATCATGATTATTTATGCTTTCCTCCTTTACTTATGCTTGAGTTTATTTTATCTCTTATTACGGGGGAGCTTATTTTTTGATCATGTCAAAGGGGGAGAAATAAGTTTATGTTAGCACACAATATTCTAGTATTATGTGATTATTAGTGATACATGCATCTATTGTATATATATTAAACTTAAAGGATTTGCCATAATCAAAAAGGGGGAGATTGTAAGCCCAATGATTATATCATGTTTTTGAATATGGCTAATCAATTAAGTTTAACATATCGACGTCACTAATATTCATGTAATCATTATCATGATGCTACTTAAACTTAGCATTGTCCTTATGTTAGCATTGTCATAAATGTTCTATAACATATTGCTATGCTTGTATCATATTGGTTTGTTTATCTAACATGTTTTTGTAGACATGCTGTAAGCATGATCAAACATGATCAAACCAGGACATATGCAATGGAGTATTATTGATGGGCCAAAGACGGCGTTATACAAGAAGATTTCTCTGAACCGCCTAACGACCTATCCGGGGCCTCGCATCGGGGGTTCCGCTGATCTGTTTATCTTTGGACGACCGCCGTCAAGTGAAAAAGGCGTCTTCAAGTCTGCTCAAATATTTGAAGAAAGGCGTCATCAAAGGGCTCTTGGTTTTCCTATTTTATCAATATATTTTTCATATTTATTGAGTTTAGGAATACGATGTACACTGCATCGTACTGGCAAATAGGCTACCCAAGAAACGTTTTCAAAATACCCTTTTATTTTGAAAATAAGCCCACTTACAAAAGCCCAAAACTACTTCCTAACTGTTTGACTTTTCAAAAAGCCCAAAAACCAATTTGCAAAAACCCTGACAGAACTCCAACAGAACTCGGCCAGAGTTCGGTTAGTGAACGTTGCTTTTTGAACTTGGTCTTCTTGCAGTTACGGATCCCAACGAGATTTTCTCATAGAGTTCTGCCCGAATTCTGCCAGAATTCTGTCTTTGGAACTCCTATAAATAGAGAAGAATTTCGATCATTTCAACTCACTCATTCACTTTCATATCTCTTCACTATAAGCCTACTACCTCTTCCAAAGTACTCTGAGCTATTCATTTTCAAATCCCAAGCTAGTTACAATCCTCTAGTCGATTTGCCAGTACGGTACGGTCTAGAAGTTTCAGAGCGGTTGTAATTAGAGGCTTGATTGAAGGTACACACTTCACAATTGAAGTTGGTCGAGTACTTCGGATCAAAGCTCGCATTGTAGAAGTTGCAAGAACTTCGGATGAAAACTTGTAGTGATTTTCTATAGTGGATTCAACTGGAAGCTAGAGTTCATCCGACTGGACTAGTCCTCACAAGAGGGAAACCAGTATACATCCTTGTGTTTGCGTTTGCTCTCTACTCTCTACTTTTTATTTACATATCTGTGATATATTATCTGTGATCTTGTTACTAACATTTTTAAATAGTTAATTTCTGCTGCCTACTCTATTCACCCCCCTCTAGAGTATTGCACTTTACAACTCGTTCCTACAATCGGTCCTACAAGTCGGACACGTCCAGCCTACGTTGGAAGACTCAACGTAGTAAGCTGTACCAAGCTAGGGAAACTAACAAGTCAATATGAATAAGTACAAATCACAACATCTATAAACGATCCCAGAAAAATCACCATAATCCACCAATCATAATAACATAAAAGTACTAGAGACAACAGGAATAAAAATACTCTATGAACTCACAATATACAATATCTATAAGAAGAGCTAAAACAATCTAAACCTGAAACTTCTAGTTAAGTCATAGCTCCATCCTGCTTAGCTAAGATCCCGAGCTCTGGCCGATAAGGTATAATGATACCCTGCAAGTACACCTGCAACATATCTAGTCAGGAGCGGAGCAAAGTACAGTTCTAGGTAATGAATAAGAAAATCATGATATGGAAATGAGTACAGGAGAACATGAAATATGAGATACAGGAAATAAACATAAAAGTACAAGAATGTAAGTACAGGAAATAAACTATGAACATAAAGTACAAGACATGACATGTGCACAATGTTTGAAATACAACTAGCCTATGTGACCGGCTGGGTGAGTACAGGAATATGTATAGGAGTACATGAATATCGGCACGGCTTAGGACCCAGATGCACGATGCGAAGCCTAAGCTATCTACGTGAATAATAGAACCGATGTTTGGTCACATAGCTAGTGTATTTCTCCTTCCCGACACAAATAAGTACAAGAATAGGAAGTACAAGAGTATAAGATATCGTGTCACATCGTATCATCAAGAGAAGTACAAGATATGTAATGCACAAAACCATAGAAAGTACTTGCCTTGCTAAGGGTATTCGGTATCGGAAGTATAGTAACCTCTGGGTTCACCAAAAGGTGATTTGGAAATGTATCAAAATCTAAACAGTAGTAATTAGCTTGCTTATAGCTATCTAGTTAACATTCCAAAACTAACCATTTATTTAAATAGAATAATAGCTATTAGGAATAAGTTATATAACTAGCTAACAAAATGAGTTTAGTGAATTATAGAATCTAAATCTAGCAACATACTCTAAAAATATTAATACTAAACTTATATAGTATTTAATAGAATATTCATGATATTATTTGGATAATAGAAAAAAAATCCCAAGGTACCATTAATAGAAATTCGATCATTTTGTTTTAGAGTCAACTGAAATTTAGCAACTACAAAAGCTGCCAATATCCAATAATAACGAACCCAAGCATGTTATCATTACTCAGCTAAATGAGCACACAATCTTATCAAACTGAATGGTTCAGTAAAGATCAACAAAATACCCCTAGGTTAGCTATTTAACTGGTCTAGCTTGTCTTAAGGCTTATGCTCCAACCACCATTTCATAAATGACATTCTAACATCCCCTGTATAATCCAACCAATTGAATGCATGCAACATTCGACCAAATCGAGCATGAAAAAGTCTCTTGCTAAACTCATGTCAAAACAATTAGCAAGGTAATTTAAATATTGCTTTGCGTAACCAACAACTATCACTTAAACAACCTAGCAGAAGCTAACTTACCAATTTATATACAATAACCAGTACAATCCATCTAACATCCACTTAAAGCATAGCTTGCACTCCCCCAGGCTTCAACTGTAATCCTTATACAACATGACTGAGAAATAATTCAATGCTCGACGAGGACAACCATTCCCCAGCCTGAGAAATAATTCAAGACTCTACAGTTTCAAAACCCACACATTACAACAACTCAGCAAGGTTTAAACTTTGAACAAACAAGCCAATTTCCCTCCATTACTATCGACCCTAACATTTGAATCAATCGGCTAAATTCACAACTCCCAAATACAGCTAGCAATCTCCCCTGCTGACTTTAACTTTGCCACCCTGTGTTCCCACCGACTCAATGCAACCGCCCCTACCAACTGGACACGATCCCAATACTCGGACACGATCTAACTGAACATACAGTCGAAATTAAATCTAATTGCCGCCACCAAAATTCCATAAATAAGAAGTATAGTAATTACCTGAGGGAAAATTGATCGAAATAGAACTATGATCCCCCAATATCATATACGAACTTCTTCGTATCCAAGCAGCACGAGATCCCTCTGAGACATTTTATCGAACAATTATAAGGCATATTAGAACACCCATCATCGAAAGCATTCTCTTATAATTTATTCGAAAATTTGTGGAAGAGAAGATCAGAAATCTCAATAACTCAAACTGAGTCCCACTAATTAAATTTGGATCCAAACATTTCCCATTCAATCATCAAAATCCAGTCGAACTATCACCCTAACTAAATTATATAAAAAAAGGGACTGATCATCAAGAACTAAGACTCACGATTCATCTCTAATTAGGAGGAATGCACTGATGGTAATGCCTGTGGTTCGTATTACGTATTTTGGAATACGTATACGTATTTTATCTTGTATTGCATGATTCCTTGCTTAGTTTTCTTCATGGCTTGGTTTATTCTTGGGTTGGTTCGGCTTGGCTCAGTTTGCTTTGGTTCATTTTGATCCAAGGATGAACCCCTACCTACCACCACCACTACCATTTATTAACCCCACTTCCTTCTCTCTCTTCATTACTCTTCTTCTTTCCTCTATTAATTTTTTACCTACCAAAGGGAGAGAGAGGACTAGACAAGTGCAACTTGCTTCATGGAGGAACTCCAATTTTATTGCTTTATTCTTTTCTTTACAGCATTTTAACTTACTTTAGTACTTGGCATTTCCACTTTCCATGGCCAGATTCTTGTAGATCTAAGTTTATTTTTATTTTTGGATTTCTTGGGTTTTGATCTATTTAATCTTATTATTTCCGAGTTTTGATGGTTCTATGTTGTAGAGCATTTCATTCTGCCCCGTTTTGACCTATGGAAGTTCGGATTTGGGCTCCGGATGACGGAGTTATGGAGCTTGAGAAGTTGGCTCTCATGGTGTTCTTCTTCTCAGAATTTTGGAGAAGATAAACTGTGCTTGACTTGGCCGCATGAATATTTCATGCGGCCAGTGTTCTCTTCAGCCGTATGACTGGAAGTGCTTTGAGCCGCATGAGGGCCGAACTCATCTAGCCGCATAATACTCCGCTCCTCTTGAGCCGCATAGACTTGCTTCCTGCTAGCCGCATGAGAACTTCTTCCCGAGCCGCATGTGCCTTCTGGTCTTGAATAGCCGCATATGCCTCCTTTACCCTGAACCGCATAAGGGCCGCTCCCTGCTGGCCGTATGGGACTTCACTTGACCCGACCGCATGTACCCTGGCTTGTCCCAGCCGCATGAGAACCCCTTCCCTTGAGAGCCGCATAGGCATTGATCCTCGATGGCTGCACATACTGCAGTCTTCTTCATGCCGCATGAGGACCCGAGCCCTCTCAACCGCATGACTCTGAATTTCCTAGCCGCATAAGTTTTCCGCCGTTAGCCGCATGAGTACCCTCCCTTCCGCTAGCTGCATGGGTTGCCCCTTCTGCCTGCTGCATGGATTCGCCTCTCGTTGGGCCGCATGACTCCTCCCCATGCCTGGTCTTGTTATTTTATTATTACTGCTATTATTCGTTTAGTATTATTAACTCATACCTTGTAACCCTCAGTGTAATTGGGTCTCCTGATTGAATGATTGTACTATGATGCCCTGCGCATGTACCTGAACACGAAAGTGACCCGTCGTGGTGCACTCCTGACAAGCACCTGTTTAGCTCGATTGCACTTACTTACTGTCTGCCTACAGGCTGTAACATGATTGACAGATCCTAGGGTTGATCATGTATGACTAAACCTCTTGCTAGTCCTAACATTTTTTAACGACTAGCTTCATGATCAACTGAATATGTAATGTTTGGGACGCCTTACTATTGTATATTTGGTGATCTAACATCTTGTAACATTTACTCACTTGCTTGTGATTGAGACACTAGGCTTGTTCATGACCTTAAGAGACTGTTGGCTTTTAGTTAAACCCTCATATATCTAGACAGCCGTGACCGTATAGCGAGATGAAATCTATTTCATATACGTAGCTGGCTATGTCTGCTCCCGCTCTCCAGTATTCTGGTTCTGGGGCGTGACATGGTTTAAGTGGTGGCCCATGCAGGTCTTGTAAATCAAGATATGTGAGGATTTACCGAATAGATGTCTCAATCAGTATTCGCCCTTGATCCCTGCTCGTATCATCTGAATCCCTGGATTCTTGTCCCGATCATATGCTTGTATCGTTGATCTGTCATGGTCCTTCCTTATTGTTCCCCATGTCGTCTTCTTCAGCGGCATCGTTCCTGGACCTGCCGGTCAGCAAGGCGGATCACTTCCCGTGGGTCAGCAGCAACCCGGGGATCAAGCCCAGCATTCCGGAGTAGCCTCCAGAGTCGTGCCTTCTGGCGGAGAGCCACCAGTCCAGCCAGTTCAGCCTGCCGAACCTGATGATGGCACTTTGGTAGGACTCGTCAGGACCTTGATAGCTTCCCAAGATCGTCGAGGAGATGCCTTGCACCAGGCAGTGACGGATGCTTTGACCAGGGGTGGTCATCAGGGTAACAGCGCGGCCAACAGCTTCAAGCGCTTGAACCCTCCCTTCTTCGACGGTAGTAAAGATGCGATCGCCGCAGATGCTTGGCTTCAGGACACAGAGATGATTCTAGAAGCAGCTAGGACCCCAGAGAACGAGAAGGTAGCCGTGGTGCGCCTGCAGTTGCTAGATCTTGCCCACAGCTGGTGGGAGGCTCAGGCCGTTGGATTAGCAGCACCCAATGCTTGGGCAGTATTCAGGGAGAGATTCCAGACCAAGTGTCACGACCCGCACCCGCTTTTCGGATACGAAGCTTGTCCAAGCCCAGCTACGTATCGAACGGACTCCAGCCCGAATCGAATACGTAAACGCTGTCAAGGCTATGGTATACTGCCAAATCATGGCAAACAAATATATATCTCAATCCACAATAAGAATATGAAACATGAATGAACACTATGGGTCGTGGTCTGCAGCCCACTAGCATATATGTCCGATTAGACTCTAAGAAATGATATGAGTCTATAAATGTAACTAACAAGAAAAGTATATCATGATAAGGAACATAAGGCATGAGCGGATAATAAACATGATACGATACCTGAATCCCGCAAGAACCGCAAATCCTCTGCTATCCAGAACTACTAGCTAACTCCATGCAATCGCTAAACCTGAGGAGATCATCAGGTCCTCAGAGGACATAGCAAGATACATAATATACATGCCTATCTAACAGTTTTATCATGCGGGAGAAAATAAACAAGAAGAAACAGGAACACGACAATGACTACGAACACGACACAAACTCGAACGCAAACACGAATACAAACTCGAACACACGAACACCAGAACAACTACGTATAAATGAACTGCTGGATGAACGATAATCACGAGATCAATGGAAGAAATCAAACCCTCATCCCGAGTGTGGACTCACGGGTTTGAACTAAACACTAACCCTCGTCCCGAGTGTGGACTCTCTGGTTAGTACTAACCCTCGTCCCGAGTGTGGACTCTCTGGTTAGTTCACGGCAAGGCACCCTCGTCCCGAGTGTGGACTCTCTGGTACAAATACTACATCTTCGTCCCATGTGTGGACTCTCTGATGTAAACACCCTCGTCCCGAGTGTGGACTCTCTGGTGCAAGTCAAGTCAAGTCAAGTCTACACCCTCGTCCCGAGCGTGGACTCTCTGGTGTAAATAATCGACATCCTAGTCCCTAGCGTGGACTCACGGATGTAAACAGATCAAGGAAAACACCCTCGTCCTGAGTGTGGACTCTCTGGTGCCAAGGACACAATGTCAAGGATTTAGCAGTTCACTTACACGTACTCGTTCTATGACACGACTCAAGCAAGGTACTGACGAGAACTCCAAATGTGAAACATAAGGCCAAAACATGAGCATGGCTATAAACAATAAAAACAACTCCACAAAAAATAACACAAAAAGCACATGTCCATAAACAATCAAATGACTAAAAAAACGAAAGAAAATGCATGTAAATAAAACTGTAGAGGAAGGCAAGGTATACTTGCCTGGGGGTTGCACGAAGATCCAATAATATACCGTCAACTGGCAAGTCATAACGTCCAAGTCATCACAACTGTCTCCGAAAGCTGAAACAAACATCGCCAACATTCTCAGAATAGTCAAATTAGCTAGGATTGCCTGTCCTTAAGTCCAATTCTGGACACAGGGGCAAAACGGTAATTTCGGACAAAAACGGTATCCGCCATTGGACCCGCTTTGCATCGAAAAGCATGCCAGAGTCAAAGGTCTCTAAAGTCATCAAACTACATGTCTACGGATCCAGTTTTCCGATACGAACCCAACCGTATGTCCAAAGTTGGATTCCGGCGGGCCGTGCACAAAATCGTCCGTTGAGTGGGACCGTGGGGCCCGCAAAATGACGTACGATTCAACTGTCTCAGAATTGGACCAAACTTGGCATACAGGACCAGAAAAATGATACGGTCCTGATGGCGCAAGTTTTGTCTCGATCTGACGAGCGTGCACAAAGTAATTGGAGAATTTGCAAAGTGCACGATACGGTGAATTTCGACGGATACGCATCAAATTCGTCGCGCACACGCAACCAATTTGAATTCCGCCAAAGCCCACACGACCACGAAGCTGTTACGCACCTTTCGATACTTTCGTTTCGTGACCACGTCGCCCAGAATGGCGGGACGTACGTCGTATCGGAGTGATTTTCATGTTTTCTACTGTTTCGAAATCAGATTTTTGTTGAACTTCGGAATCGGATTTCTCGACGCACAATCAACGAAATCCGATTCTACAAAAAGGGATACGAAGCCCTATAGGTTGTCTAAATTACCCTTTAATTAGTTTTTGAAAACGCCTACTGGTTGGTTCGACAACAGCCTTCGAAGTTGGGTTACCAAAACAGTTCTATTATTATGTTTTCGGTAGTTTTTCCTGAAGTTTCAGGAATTCTTAAAATTTATTTAAGGCAACCCAAACGATTTCACTTGAAGGGAAGGATAGAGGGTTATCTAGACGATACGTAAAAATTTACAGGAGAGGATTTTGTTGTAAGAACTGGGAGAAAACGTACCGCGAAGCGCTGTTGGTTGCCATGCAACTGCCACTGTCCTGCTGCGGTTCGCTGCTGGATGTGTGCACCTGGCCGGCGACGCTGGCCGCGCGCGACGGCGCTGCGAGCGCGGGATGCGCCCAGGGGAGATAAAAGGGAGGTCAGCGTCTAGGGTTTAGAAAACTCCCCTCCCTCACGCGATCTCTCTACTCTATATACGCGTTCGTTTTCGAACAAAGGGGTCGGCCTATTAGTTGTGTTGTTCGGTTTGGGTAGGGCCGCTCGGGTCTTGGGCTGTGCGTGGGTTGGGATTAATGAGTTGTTGTTGAGGAAAATTTGTGCGGCTGCTGCTGGTATGGGTTGTGGGGAAAAATGTTATTCTTTTTCTTTTTCTATTTATATATGTAAAACTATATACATATACTTATATACACACACACGTATAGGTATATTTATATATATACATATACATATGCACTTGTATATATATTCGTATATATACGCACATATACTTCTTTATATATATATATATATATATATATATATATATATATATATATATATATATATATATATATATATATATATATATATATATATATATATAAAAGATATATATATATACACACACAAATATTTATTCATATAAAAAAAAATATATATACACACACAAATATTTATTCATATATCTATTTATATATAATATGATACTTCCAATTTTAAATAAACTAGAAAATATTTTAATAGAATGCTATCACACTTCAAGAATATTTATATCGAAATATTGTCGTTATATATATGTATATATACACACATCTATACATATATATTTATATATACATATATATACACATTATCAGGTATATATATAGTATATAATATATATTTATATATAAATACACATATACCATATATATATATATATATATATATATATATATATATATATATATATATATATATATATATATATATATATAAAATATATATATATATATATATATATATATATATATATATATATATATATTATAAAGTATACGTACACATACACCATACTCAATATTTAATATATTATATTTATGCATAAATTATAAATCACATGATAACAGTTTAATATAACAATTAAGTATAACCATTAATTATAATCAATAAAATAATAATATTAAATAACGACCCCAATAAAATAATAATAATAGTAATAATAATAATAACAAAATTTAATAAACCAAAGGTGATGCATATACCATTCTGCACCCTCTAATAATCCCAAAATGCACAAGGCCTATTTTATACAAATATTATTGAATACCCACTAATAACAATATTTATAATATTAAATTAAGAATATTTAGGAATACTCATTAGATCACTAAAATGGAATACGACACACAATCATACCAACATGCATCAACACGAATGTCACTAGACGTCCCGCATGACTACATGGGCTTGGGCTTGGTACGGGTCCAGTCCGGGCTGGTTCGGTACAACCGGGTCGCTACGAAGTCAATAAATTTAATAATAAAATAATTAAACTATTTATAATGGCCATGCTATAACTTGGCCTGGTTTTTTTAGTTAGGACATCACTATGGCTCGGCCTTCCCCTATCATGACTAAACACTAGTCAAAGCACGCCACTGAGCTATCCGTGCCATGATTCCTAGTCACCTTGTACTTCAAAACTCCATCATGGCTAAAGTCATCCACCGTAATAATTAACTAAATAATTATTTATAAAAAAATAAAAACCACCATTTTAAATTAAATAAATAAAAAAATATTTCAACAATTTTCGGGAAGGGAGGCTACAAATCTACCCACCTTAAAAATAATTTCGTCCTCGAAATTCAAATTCATAACTATTTCTTAAATCAAAGTCTAGTATTCCCTTAATCTCCTCAAATTTAATTTCTCCAAGAATATTTTACGACCTTCTCTAGTCGTTTTATAACTCCGAATACTTGAGGACTTCTACCCACCTTTGGTCACACTACTCCCTCGAAATGCAGGTCACTAAAACCTTATTATCTTCTAGCTAGTTGCTAACAGGTCTACCAACCGATATCTAGGGCATATAGCATCTATAATCCCCCTTAGCTATCAAGCAACCAAAATTTAAATAATCAAACAATATTATTCTATAACTTAAGAACTTCTAATCGATCCTAGACAGCACGAACGTTCGTCCCTTCGAAATAAAAGGGACGAGAATCAATGATACGGGAAAGCAAAGAAGTATAGTCGAGAGAAAATATGGAGTTTTCAAGGACGTAGAGAAATTTCTAGGAGAATTTTCAAGGCAGTGTGGATTGAGATTTCTAAGGTTGAGTCATTGTCGCAGGCTCGTACCAGTACAGTTACGTAACCGGTACGATATGCTCTGACCTGCATGGGCCACCCAAAAAACTTGTCACGACCCGCACCCGCTATTCGGATACGAAGCGTGTCCAAGCCCAGCTACGTATCGAACGGACTCCAGCCCAACTCGAATACGTAAACGCTGTCAAGGCTATGGTATACTGCCAAATCATGGCAAACAAATATATATCTCAATCCACAATAAGAATATGAAACATGAATGAACACTATGGGTCGTGGTCTGCAGCCTACTAGCATATATGTCCGATTAGACTCTAAGAAATGATATGAGTCTATAAATGTAACTAACAAGAAAAGTATATCATGATAAGGAACATAAGGCACGAGCGGATAATAAACATGATACGATACCTGAATCCCGCAAGAACCGCAAATCCTCTGCCATCCAGAACTACTAGCTAACTCCATGCAATCGCTAAACCTGAGGAGATCATCAGGTCCTCAGAGGACATAGCAAGATACATAATATACATGTCTATCTAACAGTTTTATCATGCAAGAGAAAATAAATAAGAAGAAACAGGAACACGACAATGACTACGAACACGACACAAACTCGAACGCAAACACGAGCACAAACTCGAACACACGAACACCAGAACAACTACGTATAAATGAACTGCCGGATGAACGATAATCACGAGATCAATGGAAGAAACCAAACCCTCATCCCGAGTGTGGACTCACGGGTTTGAACTAAACACTAACCCTCGTCCCGAGTGTGGACTCTCTGGTTAGTACTAACCCTCGTCCCGAGTGTGGACTCTCTGGTTAGTTCACGGCAAGGCACCCTCGTCCCGAGTGTGGACTCTCTGGTGCAAATACTACATCCTCGTCCCGTGTGTGGACTCTCTAATGTAAACACCCTCATCCCGAGTGTGGACTCTCTGGTGCAAGTCAAGTCAAGTCAATTCTACACCCTCGTCCCGAGCGTGGACTCTCTGGTGTAAATAATTGACATCCTAGTCCCTAGCGTGGACTCACGGATGTTAACAGATCAAGGAAAACACCCTCGTCCTGAGTGTGGACTCTCTGGTGCCAAGGACACAATGTCAAAGATTTAGCAGTTCACTTACATGTACTCGTTCTATGACACGACTCAAGCAAGGTACTGACGAGAACTCCAAATGTGAAACATAAGGCCAAAACATGAACATGACTATAAACAATAAAAACAACTCCCCAAAAAATAACACGAAAAGCACATTTCCATAAACAATCAAATGACTAAAAAAATAAAAGAAAATGCATGTAAGTAAAACTGTAGAGGAAGGCAAGGTATACTTGCCTGGGGGTTGCACGAAGATCCAATAATATACCGTCAACTGGCAAGTCATAACGTCCAAGTCATCACAACTGTCTCCGAAAGCTGAAACAAACATCGCCAACATTCTCAGAATAGTCAAATTAGCTAGGATTGCCTGTCCTTAAGTCCAATTCTGGACACAGGGGTAAAACGGTAATTTTGAGCAAAAACGGTGTCCGCCGTTGGACCCGCTTTGCACCGAAAAGCGTGCCAGAGTCAAAGGTCTCTAAAGTCGTCAAACTACATGTCTACGGATCCAGATTTCCGATACGAACCCAACCGTATGTCCAAAGTTGGATTCCGGCGGGCCGTGCACAAAATTGCCCGTTGAGTGGGACCGTAGGGCCCGCAAAATGACGTACGATTCAACTATCTCAGAATTGGACCAAACTTGGCATACAGGACCAAAAAAACGATACGGTCCTGATGGCGCAAGTTTTGTCTCGATCTGACGAGCGTGCACAAAGTAATTGGAGAATTTGCAAAGTGCATGATACGGTGAATTTCGACGGATACGCATCAAATTCGTCGCGCACACACAACCAATTTGAATTCCTCCAAAGCCCACACGACCACGAAGCTGTTACGCACCTTTCGATGCTTTCGGTTCGCGACCACGTCGCTCGGAATGGCGGGTCGCACGTCGTATCGGAGTGATTTTCATGTTTTCTACTGTTTCGAAATCAGATTTTTGTTGAACTTCGAAATCGGATTTCTCGACGCATAGTCAACGAAATCCGATTCTACAAAAAGGGATACGAAGCCCTATAGGTTGTCTAAATTACCCTTTAATTAGTTTTTGAAAACGCCTACTGGTTGGTTCGACAACAGCCTTCGAAGTTGGGTTACCAAAATAGTTCTATTATTCTTTTTTCGGTGGTTTTTTCTGAAGTTTCAGGAATTCTTACAATTTATTTAAGGCAACCCAAACGATTTCACTTGAAGGGAAGGATAGAGGGTTATCTAGACGATACGTAAAAATTTACAGGAGAGGATTTCGTTGTAAGAACTGGAAGAAAACGTACCGCGAAGCGCTGTTGGTTGCCATGCAACTGCCACTGTCCTGCTGCGGTTCGCTGCTGGATGTGCGCACCTGGCCGGAGATGCTGGCCGCGCGCGGCGGCGCTGCGAGCGTGGGGTGGGCCCTGGGGAGAGGAGAGGGAGGTCAGCGTCTAGGGTTTAGAAAACTCCCCTCCCTCACGCGATCTCTCTACTCTATATACGCGTTCGTTGTCGAACAGAGGGGTCGGCCTATTAGTTGTGTTGTTCGGTTTGGGTAGGGCCCTTCGGGTCTTGGGCTGTGCGTGGGTTTGGGATTAATGAGTTGTTGTTGAGGAAAATTTGTGCGGCTGCTGCTGGTATGGGTTGTGGGGAAAAATGTTATTCTTTTTCTGTTTCTATTTATATATGTAAAACTATATACATATACTTATATACACACACACACACGTATAGGTATATTTATATATATACATATACATATGCACTTGTATATATATTCGTATATATACGCACATAAACTTCTTTATATATATATATATATATATATATATATATATATATATATATATCTATAAAATATATATATATATATATAAAATATATATATATATATATATATATATATATATATATATATATATATATATATATATATATATATATATATATATATATATATATATATATATATACACAAATATATATATACAAAATATATATATATATATATATATATATATATATATATATATATATATATATATATATATATATATATATATATATATATATATATATATATATATATACACACACACACAAATATTTATTCATATATCTATTTATATATAATATGATACTTCCAATTTTAAATAAACTATAAAATATTTTTAATAGAATGCCTATCACACTTCAAGAATATTTATATCGAAATATTGTCGTTATATATATGTATATATACACACATCTATACATATATATTTATATATACATATATAAACACATTATCACGTATATATAGTATATAATATATATTTATATATAAATACACATATACCATATATATATATATATATATATATATATATATATATATATATATATATATATATATATATATATATATGTACAATACCTTCACCTATACATATATATTATAAAGTATACGTACACATACACCATACTCAATATTTAATATATTATATTTATGCATAAATTATAAATCACATGATAACAGTTTAATATAACAATTAAGTATAACCATTAATTATAATCAATAAAATAATAATATTAAATAACGACCCCAATAAAATAATAATAATAATAATAATAATAATAATAACAAAATTTAATAAACCAAAGGTGATGCATATACCATTCTGCACCCTCTAATAATCCCAAAATGCACAAGGCCTATTTTATACAAATATTATTGAATACCCACTAATAACAATATTTATAATATTAAATTAAGAATATTTAGGAATACTCATTAGATCACTAAAATGGAATACGACACACAATCATACCAACATGCATCAACACGAATGTCACTAGACGTCCCGCATGACTACATGGGCTTGGGCTTGGTACGGGTCCAGTCCGGGCTGGTTCGGTACAACCGGGTCGCTACGAAGTCAATAAATTTAATAATAAAATAATTAAACTATTCATAATGGCCATGCTATAACTTGGCCTGGTTTTCTTAGTTAGGATATCACTATGGCTCGGCCTTCCCCTACCATGACTAAACACTAGTCAAAGCATGCCACTGAGCTATCCGTGCCATGATTCCTAGTCACCTTGTACTTCAAAACTCCATCATGGCTAAAGTCATCTACCGTAATAATTAACTAAATAATTATTTATAAAAAAAATAAAAACCACCATTTTAAATTAAATAAATAAAAAAATATTTTAATAATTTTTGGGAAGGGAGGCTACACCAAGTATTTTGATGCTGTAGCTCGGTACGATCTGCAGACGATATTCACCAATCTGAAGCAGATGGGCAGGACGGTCGACGGATATGCGGCCGAGTTTTCGAGACTTAGTCGGTTTGCTCCCACTTTGGTGGCAACCGAGTATGATAGAGCCCAACGATTCCAGCAGGGACTTCACCTGGAGATTCTATTGGCAGTTGAGCAGTTTGAGCATCAGACTTTTGATGCAGTCTTGAGAGCAGCCCGGAGGCATGAGTATACCTCCCAGAGGATCGTGGATAGGGCCGGAGGTCGGAAGAGATCCCACAGACAGATGAATCAGTCTTCAGCCCCATCCCCGGCAGCCAGGGCTTTGACTATTGGAGCTCCGAGGCGAGCGGCCTCAGTAACGTCGGTTCAGCATTCAGTCCCGACGTACCCTCAGCAGCAGAAGCAGAAGCAGACTTCCGCAGTGGGATGTTCTAATTGTGGGAAGCCAGGCCATGTAGTGGCAGAGTGTCGCAGGACACAGGGATTATGTCTGGCTTGTGGAGCAGCAGACCATAGGATTGGATCCTGCCCGAATAGGGGTGGTTCTTCATCGTCCAACCTTTCTAGCTCTTCGGTGAGAGGACCAGCTTCGGTCCAACAGCAGCAGTATCCATTGCCGAGGCCCTTGCCGCCTCAGTCCCAGGCATTCCAGCAGCAGAACCCCCAACAGCATACTCAAGCCCAAGCCTTGAATCAGAATAGGCAGCAAGGATTTCAGCAGAGGGGACCAGCACCCCGAGGGCATGGTCAGGCTATGGTGATGACCGCAGAGGAAGGATTGGCACCAGGAGAGATAGTGGCAGGTACTATTCTCGTCAACTCCTTTCCAGCTTCAGCTTTATTTAATTCTGGTGCATCACATTCTTTTATGTCTGCACGATTCGCGACACGGGTAGGATTGGAGCCCGAGTCATTATCAGTAAGGCTTAATATACTTACTGGTAACGGACTTGTGGGAGTCGATAGGGTGTTTTTCTCGTGTCGGATCGTAGTTAGCGGTCAGGAATTTCCCGCTAGATTGATAGAATTCCCGATGGCCGATTATGATGTGGTCTTAGGGATGGATTGGTTGAGGAACCAGTATGCTAGAATAGAATGCCATGTTGGTAGGGTTGTTTTTAGCATTCCAGGCGAGCCAGAGTTTTCATTTTCCCGAGGCGAAGTTGAGCCTTCTCCTCCAGTATTGCGGATGGCAGTAGCAGCAGTGCAGTTGCCCCGGATAGTCGAAGAGTTTCCAGATGTTTTCCCAGAAGAGCTTCCAGGTATGCCTCCAGAACGGGAGATCGAGTTCACCATAGACTTGATTCCTGGGACGGCCCCAATATCAGAGAGAGTCTACAGGATGGCGCCGTCAGAATTGAAGATATTGTACAAGATGATTGAAGAACTTCGAACCAAGGGATTCATTCGTGCTAGTGGATTGCCTTGGGAAGCCCCGATAATTCTTGTGAAAAAAAAGGATGGTACGTCCAGGTTATGTGTTGATTATCGTACCTTGAACTCAGTGATAATCAAGAACAGATACCCTCTCCCGAGGATAGATGACTTATTTGATCAGCTCAAAGGGGCAGCAGTATTCTCGAAGATCGACTTGCGCTCAGGATACCACCAGATCAGGGTCAGAGAGCAGGACATCCCGAAGACAACTTTTAGATCGAGGTATGGGCATTTGGAGTTCCTTGTTATGCCCTTTGGAGCAACCAATGCGCCGGCGGTATTCATGGATCTCATGAATCGTATCTTCATGCCTTACTTGGATCAGTTTGTGATTGTGTTCTTGGATGACATCCTGGTCTACAATAAGAGTGAGGCGGAGCACAAGCAGCATCTCCGTGTGGTTCTTCAGATTCTCAGGAAGCACCAGTTGTATGCTAAGTTCAGTAAATACGAGTTCTGGCTCGATCGCATTTCGTACTTGGGTCACATCATCACCAGAGGAGGAGTAGAAGTGGATCCCCAGAAGATCGTGGCCATTGAGTCGTGGCCAGTGCCCAGCACCGTTGCAGAAGTTCGCAGTTTCCTTGGATTGGCCGGCTACTACCGGTGGTTTATTTCAGATTTTGCTCGAATTTCAGCACCATTGACCCAATTGACCCGCAAGGAGGTACAGTTTGCTTGGACAGCAGAATGTCAGGATTCATTCGAGAAGTTGAAGCGAGGCTTGATGACGGCTCCCATTCTCACACTTCCAGATAGAACTGGAGGATTTTCAGTATATTGTGATGCTTCCGGTAGAGGCCTAGGATGTGTTCTAATGCAGCATGGGAAGGTAATAGCTTATGCGTCAGGACAACTTCGTGATCATGAGAGGAATTACCCAACCCATGACTTGGAGCTGGCAGCAGTAGTGTTTGCACTTAAGTTGTGGAGGCACTATTTGTACGGAAATAGGGTGGAAATTTTCACCGACCACAAGAGTCTGAAGTATGTTTTCACCCAGAAGGATCTTAACATGCGTCAGAGGAGATGGCTGGAGCTACTTGTGGATTATGATGTCAACTTGCAGTATCACCCCGGGAAGGCCAACGTCGTCGCAGATGCATTGAGCAGGAGAGCCGGAGTTTATTTCCTAACAGCGCAACCAGAGCTGTTAGCAGATCTTCAGAAGATGGGTATTGAAGTTGTTCTCCCTTCCAGTGTGGCATTGATGGCCAGCATGGAAGTTCAGTCCACTATAGACGAGAGGATACGGATGGCACAGTTAGCAGATTCAAAGCTTCAGCGACTCAGAGCAGAGTGTGAGGCAGGCCGAAGACCAGAATTGTGTATTCATGAAGACGGTACACTTAGGCATGGTAAGCGTCTTTGTGTACCCAGTGGAGATATCAGACAGAAAATTATGGCAGAGGCTCACAGTTCTCAATATTCTATTCATCCGGGCGGTACGAAGATGTACCGTAATATCCGGCAGCACTTCTGGTGGAATGGCATAAAGAGGGAGATAGCCCGGTTTGTCTCTCGTTGTTTGGTCTGCCAATAAGTTAAGGCTGAACATCAGAGGCCCGCTGGACTTCTTCAGCCTTTGTCGATTCCAGAATGGAAGTGGGAACATGTGACCATAGATTTTGTGACTGGATTGCCTAGATCCCCAGCTGGTCGAGGTGCTATTTGGGTTATAGTTGACAGGCTCACGAAGGTAGCTCACTTCCATCCGTTCAGAGTTGGTCAGTCGATAGCTCAGTTGGCAGAGATGTACCTCAGGCAGATAGTCAGGTTGCACGGAGTGCCAGTCAGTATCACCTCGGACCGAGATTCAAGATTCATGTCGTACTTTTGGCGTAGCTTACAGGAGAGTTTGGGAACTCGTCTCCAGTTCTGTTCAGCATATCATCCGCAGACAGATGGTCAGTCGGAGCGCACGATCCAGACTCTTGAAGATATATTGAGATCTTGCATACTTGACTTCGGTGGTTCATGGAAAGATCACCTGCACCTGGTGGAGTTCTCGTACAACAATAGTTTCCAAACCAGCATCCAGATGACACCATTCGAGGCACTGTATGGTAGGAAGTATAGATCCCTGCAAGAATGGGACGATGTCGGAGAGAGGCAGATGCTCGGTCCAGAAATGATTGCCCAGACAGTTGAAGTGGTCATAAAAGTCAGGGATCATCTTCGAGTTGCCCAAGATTGCCAGCGCCATTGGGCCGATTCTCATCGGCGCCCTCTCGAGTTTTCTGTCGGCGACCATGTATTCCTGAGAATTTTGCCTAACCGTGGCGTCATTCGTTTCGGCGTGCAGAAAAAGCTTAGTCCTAGGTATATAGGGCCATTTGACATTCTGGAGAGAGTAGAAATTGTATCCTATCATCTCGCTCTTCCGCCGTTGCTAAGCGAGGTGCATGCCGTATTCCATGTATCCTAATTACGACGGTATATCCCGGACCCGAGCCACATCCTGGATCATTCGGAATTGGTTATTGGTACCAACCTTTCGTATGAGGAGAGGCCCGTGTCTATATTGGACCGAAGGGAGAAGACACTCAAGAACAAGACTATCAAGTTAGTCCGAGTTGCTTGGGGTCATCACTCTTTAGGTGAGTCAACGTGGGAGCGTGAGGATGATATCCGATCGCGATATCCCGACTTATTTGACTCGTGAGGTATAATGTCTTCCTTATGCCTCATGCCTTCGATTCCTTGCTTGAATGAGTGATTGCCTGCCTAGTTATAGCTTGCATGTGATTAATATAGCTTGTCCTTGTCTCTCTAGCCTCTTAATTAAATTTCGAGGACGAAATTCTTTTAAGGTGGGTAGAGTTGTAATGTCTGTGGTTCGTATAACGTATTTTGGAATACGTGTACATATTTTATCTTGTATTGCATGATTCCTTGCTTAGTTTTCTTCATGGCTTAGTTTATTCTTGGGTTGGTTCGGCTTGGCTCAGTTTGCTTTGGTTCATTATGAACCAAGGGTGAACCCCTACCTACCACCACCACTACCATTTATTAACCCCACTTCCTTCTCTCTCTTCATTACTCTTCTCTTCTTTCCTCCATTAATTCTTCATCTACCAGAGGGAGAGAGAGGTCTAGGCAAGTGCAACTTGCTTCATGGAGGAACTCCAATTTTATTGCTTCATTCTCTTCTTTACAGTATTTTAACTTACTTTAGTACTTGGCATTTCCACTTTCCATGGCTAGATTCTTGTAGATCTATGTTTATTTTTATTTTTGGATTTTTTGGGTTTTGATCTATTTAGTCTTGTTATTTCCGAGTTTTGTTGGTTCTATGTTGTAGAGCATTTCATTCTGCCCCGTTTTGACCTATGGAAGTCCGGATTTGGGCTCCGGATGACGGAGTTATGGAGCTTGAGAAGTTGGCTCTCATGGTGTTCTTCTTCTCGAAATTTTGGAGAAGGTGAACTGTGCTTGACTTGACCGCATGAATATTTTATGCGGCAAGTGTTCTCTTCAGCCGCATTACTGGAAGTACTTTGAGCCGCATGAGGGCCGAACTCATCTAGCCGCATAATACTCCACTCCTCTTGAGCCGCATAGACTTACTTTCCGCTAGCCGCATGAGAACTTCTTCTCGAGCCGCATGTGCCTTCTGGTCCTGACTAGCCGCATATGCCTCCTTCACCCTGAACCGCATAAGGGCCGCTCCCTGCTGGCCGCATGGGACTTCACTTGACCCGGCCGCATGTACCCTGGCTTGTCCCAGCCGTATGAGAACCCCTTCCCTTGAGAGCCGCATAGACATTGATCCTCGATGGCCGCACATAGTGCAGTCTTCTTTATGCCACATGACTCTGAATTTCCTAGCCGCATAAGTTTTTCGCCATTAGCCGCATGAGTACCCTCCCTTCCGTTAGCCGTATGGGTTGCCCCTTCTGTCTGCTGCATGGATTCGCCTCTCGTTGGGCCGCATGACTCCTCCCCATGCCTGGTCTTATTATTTTATTATTACTGCTATTATTCATTTAGTATTATTAACTCATGCCTTGTAACCCTCAGTGTAATTGAGTCTCCTGATTGAATGATTGTACTATGATGCCCTGCGCATGTACCTGAACACGAAAGTGACCCATCGTGGTACACTCCTGACAAGTGACATAACATGACCTGATAGTGGCCCGTCGTGGCGCACTCCTGACCAGTACACTTGACATGATAACCTGACATGATATATCTTGATAAGCTGTTGCGACGGCTACCTGACATGACATGACCTGTATAAATAACCTGGACACCGTGGGCGATTGTGCTTGTACAAATAATCCAGTACTATCTTGCATTATGTCTAGGATGGGACTCCTGAGTACCACGGTCAGGAGTACCTACAGAAATGAACTATGGCTAAATAACTAGATTAATACATTAGTCATAAAGAGATCTCCCAGCTACAGGCAATTCCGTTACCTGGGTGCGTCTGGGATCTGTAGCCTGCCGTCGAGTAGGACACATTTCCAGCACATTGTCATGTGTTGCACCCTTCAAGCTACCTAAGGGTACATGCATTTCCTGGACGATGTACCCACCTGAATTCAACCCCTAATTTTCGACCTGGGTAACCTGGATGGTCTGCAGGACTTGTGGCTGTGGAATAATCTTACTGCATCTTGCTAGTAACTAGGCTTGTGATAACCCTAGCTAGTTAAAGTATCAAGCCGTATTCATTGCTTGGCCGTGATTGATTGAATGAGGAATAATATGTCTAGTCTTGATCATGTATAAATTGTTTCATGTCCTGATTTCCTTACATTATCTTGCTGATAAATGGGAGAAACAAAGTTCGGTTCAGACGAAGGGTTACAATCCCGATCCTTGTTTGGTTTAAGGATTGTAACCTGGTTATCTGAACGGTCCCATGGTTATCTTACCGTATATCCTCGTGATGTTATATTTTCTCCAGTTTAACTATATATTATTATCTTCTGTGCTAATTGCTGGTTTTAGTTCCTAAGTGAAGCTTCCTTTGTGGCACTTGCTCTTTCTGGGGTCTGACCCAGCTGGTTTTGTGTGGCCAGATTTCGGAGCAGCTCCAGAGGATCTACCAACCTTCCAGCCCGATGGTGGCGACTAGACGTAACCAGGGCAACGAGTGGGTTTATTTTTGATCTCCCACTTTATTGTAAAAATATTCTTTTGAGGCGTTTAGCCGACGAGCACCTGTTTAGCTCGATTGCACTTACTTATTGTCTGCCTACGGGCTGTAACATGATTGACAGATCCTAGGGTTGATCATGTATGACTAAAACTCTTGCTAGTCCTAATATTTTGTAACGACTAGCTTCATGATCAACTGAATATGTAATGTTTGGGACGCCTTACTATTGTATATTTGGTGATCTAACATCTTGTAACATTTACTCACTTGCTTGTGATTGAGACACTAGGCTTGTTCATGACCTTAAGAGACTGTTGGCTTTTAGTTAAACCCTCATATATCTAGACAACCGTGACCGTATAGCGAGATGGAATCTATTTCATATACGTAGCTGGCTATGTCTGCCCCCGCTCTCCGGTATTCTGGTTATGGGGCGTGACACTGATGAAGGACCTACTATCAACCGGAGATCGAACCAGCCGCGGACGAGTTCTTGCTCGAACGCAATCGCTCCGATCAATTGGTTACAACGAATGCGCGATCTGAGAAAATCCAGATCAGAATGATCGGATCACTGAGTCAATATTGGAATTAATGAAAGGCGAAGGCAATCGAGAAGAACCCACCGAATTAGCATCCTCGTGTCTAACGAGTGGAGACCACGGGAGGACCGAGACGACATCTGTTGGTGATGATCGCCGAGGGAATAAAGAACTTCGCCGAGAGGATCCGTAGCGTCGTAGTCGCCGGAGAAGTCACCTCACCGTACCGCCGGAAGGAAGGGCGGGGTCTCGGCCGCCGCTGGGGTTCGTCGATCTGCCATGGCTGAACTTCAATTTGGTTTAGGGTTCAAGAAGTGAAAAGAAGGAGGAAGAGGGATGCTCGAGAATGAAGAATAAATGGCTGAACAAAACCATTCTCTTCCCAGAGAAAATAAATAGGAGTTGAGCCCTTAATCACTTAGGCCCCTCCATACATTTGGATTGTAACACAAAAATCCTTCCCCTTTTTACTAATTGCAAGAATACCAGAAATTCAGTTAGGAAATTGGTTACAAGTTTGTTAGGGAGTGGGGACCATTCCAATTAGTTGTAACCAATTCAGGATTTACCACTTTGCCACTAATTCAAATTTCCCCTCCAAAACTTATAAGATTATTAAAACTGATTTACTTAATCAAACTTATATTTTTTGAAAAAACTTCATAATTCAAAAATGAGAAGGTGGGGTTACAAATCTTCCCCCTTAAAATAATTTCGTCCTCGAAATTCAATGGTGCAACAACATGATTTAAGAATATAATTTCAAATGAGACAAAAGTTAAAAACAGGCAATTTAAGTTGAGATGTGAAATAAAGTCAATTCTAGTCATGGCTAGAAAATAGTTTATTTGGTCACGATCAAACAAAATTTCAAATATCAGGTAAGATCAATAGGTATAGAGTATACAATATAGGCACGATCAGGATTTCTAAATATGACCAGAGGTAGGACATGAATGACTTAGCATGACGAAATCAACGGTAAGATGACATGATCGATAATGATCAAAACTGGTTAGGCACGAAGTGAAACAAGGTATGATTAAGATTAAGTACGATAATTTCATACAGGAAGTTGAAATAACACGATCAATCCATGATCAAGATTTTGTAGATAAGCACGATATGACATGAATTCTATTTGCAACTTAGAGGAGTAAAATCATGAAGGAACGACCACAATTGACAATTTTAGTACAATTAAACTAGAATAATTTAGGAAAGTCACGGTTAGTTAGGCATGATTAGGATAATAGGTTACACAAGGCACAATCAAGATATAAGTATGATTTATTAAGAAGGAAACAAATGGCTTATCCATAAAATACACAAAGAATTTGCCAAGATTGATCGAGAGGGTGTATGGAGTCTACCAGAAAGATGTTAGTGTCAAATCAAGGTGAAAGTGCAAATATTTATGATTCAAATCATGTGAAAATGGAATATAGTCGCTATGGTATCCGTAAACATATGGCCATTTGTAGTCACTTAACTTAGAATTCCTACCCCGCCAGTATATATCTGACTGCAGTGGACTTTCGACTCCGTGACCCAAATAACAATATGTCATCGAATATTTTGTCAACCTTGTCCATTTTCCAACAATCATTGACGAAACAACCCAAGAGATCAAGATATGAAGAATATAACAAAGTCTCGATAATACTCGAAAACCTATGAATGTCTAAAATCACTTCAACTTATAGTTCCTGCCTCGCCAGTGCGCTGCTGACTACAGAGAACCCTCAGTATCCATAGTCTAGATAATGACTGCAGCGTGCAACTGCCACGCCCCAGTAGATCATCGAATAGTCTTTCAACCTTATCCATAGGAATTTTAAAAGGTTTCAAGGAATCTAAATAAATTTCGATAGTCCAAGTCACGATAATGGTGAGGTTAGCTGACGGTTAGAAGACATGGGTTTATTAGGTACTAAGAAGCAACAAGGAGTCCAATCAAAGAGTAGTGAGTTCAAAAGGCAAACAGGGAGATTTAAAATTTTGAACAAGGAATCGAAGTTCAAATAGTAATCGAAATCTCAAATGAAATCCGGGATGGTAACAAGATTTCGTATATGAAACATAATCCTGGATATGTAACGAAGTCTCAAAGATGGCATAGAAGCAAGATATCAAATACAAGACAAAGTCTCAAATTAAGGACCAAAAACCTTGTACAGGAATCAAAGTATGACAGAGTCTCGAACGACAACGAAATCTCGAACAATACATTAAAAGAAATTTTAATAGGAAACAATTCTCAGATAGAAAGTCAAACATCAACAAAGCCGCGAATAGGAAGTAAAACCTTGGATAGGATCTCGAACAAAAAAATAAAAGTAAAAATCTCGAACGAAGCAAAGTCCCGAAATAGGAAACATGATCTCAAACAAGCATCAATAGAAGCGAAGGTTCAAGTAATGTTTTGATTAGGAACAAAGTTTTAAAATAAAATTTTGAGTAGGATTAAAATCTCGAGTAATACAAGTTCGAATAGCGAACAAAATACCAATAAGTGAATAGGAAATAAGTATCCATGAAACAAGCAAAATCTTGGATAGGAGACAAGGTCGAAACAAAGTAGTGGGCAAACAACTCTCGAATAAAATCAAAGTCATGTATGGAAAACAAGTCTTATATAGAGAATGAGTCACAATATCAGATAGTAATCGAAATCTTCAAAACCTTCAAAGGAATCCTCAACAATGTCCTGAATAGGACGAAGCTTAAACAAGGTTTCAAATGAGGAATAGGGTTTCGAAATAAAATCTCGAGTAGGAATTAAATCTCAATTAACACGAAGTTTGATGAGGGAACAAATTTTTTAAATAGGAGTCAACACTAGGAAACAAAGTCATGAATGATGAAAATGCAAACAGTATCGAATAGTGTATTTCAACCCATTATCAAATTGTGGATCTAAAATAAGTTTACCGAATAGGAAACAATATCTCCAAATATGTTTCGAATATCAATCAAGGTTTCAAAATAGAAAACAAGAAGTTTCAAGAAATGAGCAAGATGCTAAGAGGAATTTAAGGGAAGACTGGATTGCGATTTCCGATACATGGTTTTCTCCAACCATGCAAGAAAAGCTTCGGTCTTTCGGGTGTCTTCAGTATTTCTCCGGGACTGGAATCTCTTTAATGTTTTCAGCTGTCCTGACGTAGGCTGGTCCCTGCGGTAATGCTTCATGTGGTTGCTGAATCTGGAGAGGCGGATCCCCTTGCTGTAGTCCTGGTGCTCCTCGTGCTTGTCCTTGGACAGTTTGATCAACGGGCTCCGGGCAATCCTTGACTTGATGGGTAGGCAATCTGCAGTACAAGCATAGGCTCAGTCTCTTGCAGCACTCGTCATAGTGGTGTCCTGAGTGGCGACAGAAGGTGCAAATGATCCTCGAATGAATACGAATCTGAATCTGAATTTGATGATGTGGCTGATGATGCTCTGTCCGGGTGTTGCGACGCTTTGCGGGTCCAGGGTAGTTGTTGTCTCCGTCATAAGTCTTCATGTCTCTCCTGAACTTTAGCTTCCCGTCTTGTTCTATTATTTGTGCCACATTCTGGATCTTCTGGCTAGTGGCTCCAATCTTTAGAGGAGTCGGGTCCTCAGTGACTTGGATAATCATTAATGACGGCTCCAGGTTCTCGATCTGCCCCTCGGTGCAAGATATGCGCTCGGTGTCGGGGAAGTTCAAAGGTCTGAGAGTCTGAAAATCAGAAGTCCTTCTTAGCTCGGAGAGTGTATCCACAAGTCTGGCTTGGAAAAGGATAGCCTGCTCCCTCTGGGTGTCAAGGAACTCTTGAAACATCTCCATCAACTGCGTACTACCCATGGGGATAGTATGGCGATAGAAGGTAGGGGAAGCTCGGAACCCTCAAGTGTAGGTGGATCAACCGTTCCGGTGTTGCGTGCTTTGAACTATCTAAAAAATAAAAAACTGTCAAAATGTCCTAAACCTAAAACAACAAGTGTTTATAGAATATTAATATACCCGATCTACCCGATTTTCTATGCTGTGATCAAGTTTCCATAGTTTAATCAAGTTCCCTCAATAGTACTCTAATACCTAGGTACTATTACGACAGACCTGCATGGGCCACCACTAAAAACATGTCACGACCCGCTCCTGAATAATCAGATATGAGTCGGACACGCCCAGCCTACGTTGGAAGACTCAACGTAGTAAGCTGTACCAAGCTAGGGAAACTAACAAGTCAATATGAATAAGTACAAATCACAGCATCTCTAAACGATCCCAGAAAGATCACCATAATCCACCAATCATAATAACATAAAAGTACTAGAGACAACATGAATGAAAATACTCTATGAACTCACAATATACAATATCTATAAGAAGAGCTAAAACAATCCAAACCTGAAACTTCTAGTTAAGTCATGGCTCCATCATGCTCAGCTAAGATCCCGGGCTCTGGCCCTTAAGGTATAATGATACCCTGCAAGTACACCGACAACATATCCAGTCAGGAGCGGAGCAAAGTACAGTTCTAGGTAATAAACAAGAACATCATGATATGGAAATGAGTACAGGAGAACATGAAATATGAGATACAAGAAATAAACATAAAAGTACAGAAATGTAAGTACAGGAAATAAACCATGAACATGAAGGATAAGACATGACATGTGCATAATGTTTAAAATACAACTAGCCTATGTGACCGACTGGGTGAGTACAGGAATATGTACAGGAGTACATGAATATCGGTAAGGCTTAGGACCCGCGTGCACGATGCGAGGTCTAAGCTATCTACATGAATAATAGAACCGGGGTTTGGTCACATAGCTAGTGTATTTCCCCTCACCGAGACAAATAAATACACAAACAGGAAGTACAAAAGTACAAAATATCGTGTCACATCGTGTCATCAAGAGAAGTACAAGATATAGAAATGCACAAAACCATAGAAAGTACTTGCCTGGCTCAAGGTGTTCGTTATCGGAAGTATAGTAACCTCTGGGTTCACCTAAAGGTGATTTGGAAATATATCAAAATCTAAACAGTAGTAATTAGCTTGCTTATAGCTGTCTAGTTAACATTCCAAAACTAACCATTTATTTAAATAAAATAATAGTTATTAGGAATAAGTCATATAACTAGCTAACAAAATGAGTTTAGTGAATTATAGAATCTAAATCTAGCAACATACTCTAAAAATATTAATACTAAACTTATATAGTATTTAATAGAATATTCATGATATTATTTGGATAATAGAAAAAAATCCCAAGGTACCATTAATAGAAATTAGATCACTTTATTTTAGAGTCAACTGATATTAGCAACTACAAAAGCTGCCAATATCCAATAATAACGAACCCAAGCATGTTATCATTACTCAGCTAAAGGAGCACACAATCTTATCAAACTGAATGGTTCAGTAAAGATCAACAAAATACCCCTAGGTTAGCTATTTAACTGGTCTAGCTTGTTTTAAGGCTTATGCTCCAACCACCATTTCATAAATGATATTCTAACATCCCCTGTATAATCCAACCAATTAAATGCATGCAACATTCGACCCAAATCGAGCATGAACAAGTCTCTTGTTAAACTCACGTCAAAACAATTAGCAAGGCAATTTAAATATTACTTTGCGTAACTAACAACCATTACTTAAGCAACCTAGCAGAAGCTAACTTACCAATTTATATACAATAACCAGTACAATCCATCTAACATCCACTTAAAGCATAGCTTGCACTCCCCCAGGTTTCAACTGTAATCCTTATACAACATGACAGAGAAATAATTCAATGCTCGACGAGGACAACCATTCCCCAGCCTGAGAAATAATTCAAGACTCTACAGTTTCAAAACCCACACATTACAACAACTCAGCAAGGTTTAAACTTTGAACAAACAAGCCAATTTCCCTCCATTACTATCGACCCTAACATTTGAATCAATCGGCTAAATTCACAACTCCCAAATGCAACTAGCAATCTCCCCTGCTGACTTTAACTTCGCCACCCTGTGTTCCCGCCGACTCAATACAACCGCCCCTACCAACTGGACACGATCCCAATACTCGGACACGATCTAACTGAACATACAGTCGAAATTAAATCTAATTGCCGCCACCAAAATTCCATAAATAAGAAGTATAGTAATTACCTGAGGGAAAACTGATCGAAATAGAACTATGATCCCCTAATATCATATACAAACTTCTTCGTGTCCAAGCAGCACGAGATCCCTCCGAGACATTTTATCGAACAATTATAAGGCATATTAGAACACCCATCATCGAAATCATTCTCTTATAATTCATTCGAAAATTTGTGGAAGAGAAGATCAGAAATCTCAATAACTCAAACTGAGTCCCACCAATTAAATTTGGATCCAAACATTTCCCATTCAATCATCAAAATGCAGTCGAACTATCACCCTAACGAAATTAAATAAAAAAAGGGACTGATCATCAAGAACTAAGACTCACGATTCATCACTAATTAAGAGAAATATAGTGATGAAGGACTTACTATCAACCGAAGATTGAACCAGCCGAGGACGAGTTCTTGCTCGAACGCGATCGCTCCGATCAATTGGTTAGAATGAATGCATTTTCTGAGAAAATCCAGATTAGAATGATCGGATCACTGAGTCAAGATTGTAATTAATGAAAGGAGAAGGCAATCGAGAAAAACCCATCGAATTAGCATCCTCGTGTCTAATGAGTGTAGACCACTAGAGGACCGAGACGGCATCTGTTGGTGATGATCGTCGGGGGAATGAAGAACTTCGCCGAAAGGATCCGTAGCGTCATAATTGCCGGAGAAGTCACCTCACCACCGCCGGAGAGAAGGGCAGGGTCTCGGTCGCCGCTGGGGTTCGTCGATCCGCTACGGCTAAACTTCAATTTGGGTTAGGGTTCAAGAAGTAGAAAGAAGGAGGAAGAGGGATGCTCGAGAATGAAGAATGAATGGCTGAACAAAACCATTCTTTTCTCAGAGAAAATAAATAGGAGCTGAGCCCTTAATTACTTAGGCCCCTCCACACATTTGGATTTTAACACAAAAACACCTCCCCTTTTTACTAATTGCAAGAATACCAAAAATTCAGTTAGAAAATTGGTTACAAGTTTGTTAGAGAGTGGGGACCATTCCAATTAGTTGTAACCAATTCAGGATTTACCACTTTGCCACTAATTCAAATTTCTCCTCCAAAAATTATAAGATTATTAAAACTGATTTACTTAATCAAACTTATATTTTTTGAAAAAACTTCATAACTCAAAAATAAGAAGGTGGGGTTACAACGTCCTTCTTCTCTAAAGAGAAGCTTGTGATGCAATCTGACACGGCCATGCTCGGAACCACTACGCAGATGCTGGTCGTCAAGTTCGATGAATCAGCATTTGAAGAAATGCTCTCGAGCAATAGTGCATGTTCTTCTTCTAGACTGTCGAAGTCTAAGAAAGTAAATAAGGTGTCGGTGCCCAAAGCTCGCATGACTTACCCACAATCTACGGAGGAGGAACAGCACGCGCCGGTGCAACTCTCAGACGGCGCGCCAATGACTTCGCTCCTCGTAAACTCTCAGCGCTTAACTCTGGGAAGTCCGACGCTCGGAGGAAACGTACGCCTACCAATAGGCGCAGGAGGAATTCAACCAAGGCAAACTCAGAGCCTTGGGTGGCAGCAGACCTCAAGTATGTGAGATGGTCATAGAAGAAGGCACACCACATGGCAGATCTAAAACTAAATGAAGGCGCAGGCTACACGTGCCACACATGCCACATCGAGATGTGTGCCTCTAGTTGTGACATGCGCGCTTGATGGGAAGCTCTATAGACCTTGTTCAAGCACCTCTGCGCTAGGGTCGGGCCAAACTCTGAAATCGCCTAAATACCCAAATGAGCTACAAGAACAGGAACCGGGCCTGGGGGCACATCCACTTACATGCTACAGCACTCGGTCTACCCGAGGAGGCGTAAAAGTGAATCGTCCTTTCCACATCATACGTCATGTGATCAATCACAAACGCAAAGTGGAGGGAATCATAATAAACACTACATACGAGACCCCCTTGGTATACATACGCGCGCTAGTATAGTCGCCAACTGCTGCTGTACGAAACCTATAGTAGTCCCAGAAAGATAGTCCATGTTTTAACGGCTCCAACCTGCTTCATCCGCCCGACGTTGTCTCGGCGAACGGATGCAATCTGATGACGAAGAGGAACCACTCTTTATCTTATGCCATGCTGCAAAGGGTTCTCCTCTAACTGAAAAGAACCTCAATTCTTTGGTCGGTACATCCAAAAACCGATCCAAGAACCATAAGTTAGTTGTACCCAACACTGGGGTATTCCAGAGCACCTGCTCCAAGTCCAAAGTACTGAAGGCTGGGGGTAGCCAGTATTCCCTATCAAATACTGATATAGCTGGGGGTGCCCCTCCTTTATGTACCAAGAAACTGGGGGTAGCCAACTCCTAGTCCAGCACCATAATCTGATGTTTCAAAGGGACAGTGATTCCTATGAAACTGAAGAGAGAGAGAGAGGCCGGGGGTACCTATTCTCAGTACGTTACTGAAACCTCGGCTCGAAGATCGAGGACACTACGAACCTCGACCCTGGTAACTTCTCCTAAATGATTTTCTATACTGCTGATAGCGAGGTATGGGAATCAGGAACGGAGAGCAAACAGTCACTCTGTACTCGCGTCATGACGTCATACATGACGAATGATGAACAAAGGTCCCAGGATAGCCGATGCTTCAAAATAATTGAAGAAATAATGCAGACCAAGAATGCCAGCTTAGTATTTTTTGACAAACATTGTCATGGTGCTGAAGGCAGCTCAAACCTCATCCCAACCACCAGTACAAGCCCCAAAAGCAGATAATAATGGGGAGTCTAATACCCCAAGTCTTCTAACTATGAGTCATCACGTAGTATTACCACCCACGGCCAGCGACCATACCCTGCCCCAAGCATCTGGGCCAGCGGTAACGGGAGAGGTCCTCGAAGCCATCCGAGATCTCTAAGCCAGAGCCGACGCCAGAGACAAATAAGAGTCTCGGCAAAAGCTGGGACTTAACCTACCCTTCCTAGTTGAATGGAACAGGATGATCTATCCTCCCAAATTCAAGCCGGTGACCATCACTCCTTTTGATGGGAAAGATTCTTCCCGTCAACACCTAAATCATTTTAATGCTATGATGGGACATTTGTTGAGGGACAATGCTCTCCTCGCTAAACTGTTCGTCGTCGACTTGAGAGGAGTTGCCTACGAATGGTTTTGTAGTCTCTAATACAACTTTGTATCGACCTTTGATGACCACCAGTACTTATTTCTATCTCAAATCTATGAGCCAGGGATGGACATGACAATATCCACTTTGTTGGACACCACTCAGAAGGACAAGGAATCTACCCAAGTTTGCATTGAACGGTTTCAGCAAGCCGTGCTGAGGCTACTGTCAAGGATTTCCGAAGCAATTTTAATTGACACTTGCTAGAAGGACTAGTCCCCTATGACAAAATTGTGGACAGGCTCCTCTGGTCATAAAGATAGGGTGGCATTTATTATCAATGCCGAAGATATTGAAAGGAAGGCCAAGGAGGCCCACTTATTGGGAATGGGTCTACCAAATGAGAGGGGCCGGCAGCCCACCAGAGTGACTAATAACAATAAATGAGAGTCCAAACAAAACAAGTTATGACCACATGTCTCAATTGGGGTGTCACTCCTGTTCAGAAACCTGAAAGACCTCCGATCTAAAAAGGGAACTATTCGATCAAAGACGAAGATGCCCTGCAGTTACTCAATGTCCTACTTAAGGACGAGAAATTTACTCCCGCCTTCTAGATACCCCAACGAAGTAGACAGGGTGGATGATCCCAAGTACTGTCATTAGCATCGGTATGTCCACCACCCGACTAAGGACTGCTACATCCTAATGAATCACCTACAGTGGTTATTTGACACGAATGTGCTATCGCTGGACTTTAAGGAGAAGGTGGTCTCCGCCAATATGGTAACCCTCCAATTTCGTAGGTTTTTGCCTACAGAGACGCGAGACGGGGTCATCCCGATTCTAAAGTCAACTATGGAGGTTGTTAACCTCCCGACCACCCAAGCCTCAGGGTTGGTGCCAGTCAAAATATCTCGGGAAGAAGTCATGTCGGTACACCCTGACCTCACTGACGACCTAATCAGACCTACCATACGATAGTCTGTCAAGACCAAAGGCAGAAAGGTCAAATCTTGCAATGTTGTCTCTGTCTCGTTTGACGAAGAAAGGGTCGAAGCAACCAGGGTTGGTCTAAAATACTCAAGTAACTATGAACAGGACCCAGGCAAAGAAATGACGCCAGTTGTAACACCAACCGTTCCCGATGCTTACGAGCCGGGCCCATCTCAACCTTCAACGGTGGATAAAAAGAAGCAAAAGAAGGGGCGTTTTGACAAACCCCTCAGAAAGGATACTGCTGTAGGGTTGGATCGGCCCTATAATTTTGTCTTTTTGGCACAATTGGCCAACACCGCAGCCAGATAGTCGCTATTTGGGCTTCTCTGCCTTTCCAAAAAGACTCGAGAAGCTCTGACTGAGGCGTTACAAAATGCCAAGTCCTATTTAGTATAGATATGGAAGCCTCACGAAGATCCTGCTGTACGTCCCAAGTGCTACAGTGTGATAGAAGTAATGCCCAATATCACATTCTCACAATAGGACATGCTATTAAAGAATAATAGGCATACCCGATCCCTGTACTATACAGTGTATGTTGGCACGGTCAAGGTCGTCCATATGCATATCGACCCTGGTTCGTCCGTGAGCGTTATCCCTCACCGTCTGCTACATACACTTGAGATCCTAATGCATCAGCTTTCTACATACACTTGGGATCCTAATGCATTATCGACCCTGGTTCGTTCGTGAAGACTGAGTTGATTTTGGTGTCATATCCATGTCCAAAATGGACACGAACATGCTTTACGATGCACTGTGCACATCCTCTGCTACCACCCTATGTTTTTTTTCTCGTTTTGCCACATGGGCAGCTGCCACTTGGCACGAGGGTGGGGGCCAACACTGATAGGCCACCCCTAAAGTTTGGGGCGAGTTAGTATCATGTCAGACTCAAATTTTGAGCCGCACTGATTCGTACACTGTGCTGACAGGTGAAATTTTGCGTGTGATAAGCGTTTCGTGTCACGCGGACACATGCCGAGAGACTCTCGTGTCGTGTCGAATATGTAGCCCTAGTGCTGGGCTACATGTGGACACGAGCACGAGACGTGTCGTGGCTCGTGTCGTGTCCACGAGGCCGTGTCCTCACTATACGAGGCAGTTTAGTACACGTTTCCTGTGTGTGAGATCGAATTGAAATTAACACTTCGTATCCGATTTTATGGACACGAACCCATCCCCCATGACACGTCTACATATGGGAGACACTCTGCACGTACTATTTTGGTTCATAACTGAGTTTGGTTTTGCTATGAATAAGATAATGTTAACTGGATCTTGGATTTAAAATGAGATTTGATATCTGGGTTAAATATAAAACTGAGTTAGGGCTTTGATTTAATGCATATATGTTAACATGTTTAAACCTATATGAAACTGAGTTTAAGTTTAAACTGAAAACATTGATACATAGGATTTGGGTTTCGATTTCCAACTGAGAGTTCTGATACTCAAAACCAGAGTTTGGGTTTGAGTTCAAAACCTGGGATTTGATTTTTAATGCACTATATTATATGAACTGGGATTTGATTTATGAGTTTGATGACTGCAATGTAATATAGGTTGTTGGTCTTGATAAGAAACTGGAATTGAGTTTCGAATTCATTTTGAGTTGCATGATGTTGAATTGGGTTCTAAACTAAAACAGTTAGCTTGGTTTTGATGTATTAACTTGAGTTTAATGTTATAACTGAAATTTAATATTTTAACATAGAAAGAAAATTGTAATGTAGATGTTGAGTTTGATGTAAGTAAGTTTTACTGATGCATTAAGTTTTGTAGATTTCTGTATGAACCTGAGAATGGGAAGTTGATGCTGAAAACTTAAGAATAACTTGAATGAACTGAGTTTCACTTGCCTTTCACTCTTCCTCTTTACTGTATACACACACCCTTTCATTTCATAGTGACACCCACACCCTCACTTTCATGAATGCCCTTTTCTAAATTCATTCCTCTTTTACTCTATGCATTCACACACACACACACACACACACACACACACACACACACACACACACACACACACACACACACACACACACACACACACACACACACAAACTCTTCTTCTCTCTCTCTATATCTATAAATATATGCAAATGTGTAATGTATTCATGTGTATGATATGATGAATGCAAGCATGAATATAGATGATTATATATATGTATATATGCATAACATGAATGTATGATATAGATATATCATTGTAAGTTATATGCTTTGTAGCCTAAGTTTGGTATAGGATTGTGGTTAGACTTGTTGTGGACTAACTTAGACTAATTTGACCAAACCCTAGCTAAAGTTGACCAATAGTTGACCATTGACCAAATTGACCCTTGATAGCCTAAGTTTGACCAGTTGACCAATATAGCCTTGTTGTTGACCTAGTTTGACTAGATGTTGACTTGGTTTGACCTAGACTTGACCAAGAGCTGACTTTGACCTAGATTGACCTAGAAATCATGTAGATGTATTGTACACTTCATTATAACCCCTTTGTATACATCTTGACTTGTCTTGCTCTAAATAGGACTCAGATATCTTATTTCGGACAGTATATTTTCACAGACATTCAGATCGCAAGCGAGTACATTCTCTAATCATTTCATACTTGTTAGGACTTATATCTTGCTCTAGACAACTTTACTTGATGCTGTCACATTGGTAACACAGATTGGTACTATTTGGATCTTTTTATGAGATGTTATCCCTCTCGGGAGCATCGAGTACTTTATGTCATGTGTGTTTCACTTACATCATGTACTTTTATGCTTCTACTATCATGAATCTGCTTGTGACTCATGTACCCTCATAAATCACAGAGCCTTCACAGATCAAATTCATAAATTACTCATTATGAGTCAGTAGTGTAATCATGAATATTAACATAACTTGAATGGATTCTTGTGTATTGATTTGGGGATGGGGTGTAGAAATAGTTATGTGAATAATCCTAAAGTAGCATAATCATGAATCCATTCTGTAGTATAATCATGAATCGTTCTCAGCCATTCACATGTCTATCTTGTACTCTGATTCACTAGTCACTTATAGTTCCTTACTTATAGTAGATATTTCCAGTTACAACTATCTTTCTTACTTCATGTATATTTCTTTACAGCGTTTCATATATCTTATTCTATTGCTAGATTTATATTTCTGTCATGATATGAACTATTGAGATGTATTGTGCTCGCTCCTGTCCTGACTGGACCTGTTGAAAATATTACAGAGGATGAGGATGTGGTTTTCTGTCCTACCTACTACGGAGCATGCATAGACGATACTTTCAACTTGGACCCCGTGGTTCAGGCAGCTGCTGAGGATGACACCACTGCTTAGAGAAGATAGTTTAGTCTGTTATTTTCCTTCTTCTTATTTTTGTGTTCTGGAGTTGTATTATTTGGGACCTTGTGTTATTCTGGATGTTGTGGAGATGTTATCTTAGACACTTAGACCTCTCTCTTGTTTATGTTTTAGTTTGTGGTTTCAGATCATATCTATCTATCTATCATTCGTACTTCTTCCTTAGTTGTGATTGAGATCTTATATTATTCCTCTATTCAGAGAGTATAAACTGTGCAAGTACCTTTAACTGTTAGATGTATGCGACCTATGACAACATTCTACCGCCGATACTACAGCTTAGGCTGGACGTACCTACTTCTCATGCCCTTACACTAGGGTGCGGGTCGTGACACGTTTTTAGTGGTGGCCCATGCAGGTCGAGTTTATGTAGTGGTATTCGAACTAGATTATCACTACAGCCTGCAGTAGGAGTAGAATATTTTGAGGTACTCAATCACATTAGAAAAAGCTCTTAACCTGATTCTTGTTATCAAAATTCTTGCTGCTTTAATGCTTTCTTTTGAAATAAACTGTCCTTCCTTGATTTATCGCTTCTATCTCAGTATTGATTCCTTGTTCTATCTGTCTCCAGGATGGTGATCGAGACACGATCGTATCGCTCTGTCCCAGCAGAAGCAGGTGAGAGGTCTGCCACCTCTCGCCCGATTGTAGACGCTGGGACCGCAGCTACTTCCATCACTTCGTATGTCGGAGTTTCTGTAGGTTTTGGGGGTACGCCTCCACCTGTTCAGGGGTCTTCCTCCGTCATTCTAGATATATTTCAGCAGCTGCCACCTACGGGATCAGTTCATGCAGTACAACTATTTATATTCTTCCAGTAGTTTTTGGAGGCCCAGCAGGCCCAGCAGCAGTGTCAGATGGCAGAGTTCAGTAAGGGCATAGAGAATGCCCATCAGCTTGCCCTGATGACGGTCGAGAGGATGACAGCAGCAGTTCAGCAGGCGTAGGCTGGGCGGATTCAGCCGTATCAGGGGAAACAGCCCGGGATACAGAAGTTTCAGAAGATGCGCCCGTGAGACTTTAAGGGCATGGAGGGCATCCTGTATGCAGATGAGTGGATCGAGCACATGGAGGAGATCTTCAGGCTAGCAGAGATTCCAGCGAGACTGCAGATTGAGGCGGCCGCTAGTATGATGCAGGACTTGGCTCGAACGTGGTACCAAACAGACCCAAGGATCGGTACAGAGGGGCAGACTTGGGCAATCTTCAAGAATCTGTTCAAGGAGAAGTTTTTTCCTGATACAGCTCTTGGCACCCTAGAGACGCAGTTCGAGAGCTTGGTACAGGGCAGTCAGACTGTCGAGGAGTTCGTCGATGAGTTCTGCCGTCTGGGCTGATTTGTTACGTGGCTTACCGAGACGACGAAGGCTCGGAGGTTCAGGAAAGGGCTTGTCAAGGAGGTGAAGTCCTACACCTAGAGTGACCACAGCGCCACTTTTAAGGAGATCCTGGTGGGTGCCCTTGCAGCGGAGGATGACCTTGAGCTGAGGCTCAAGAGGGGACGAGACGCTCACGGTGCCAGCAGCAGTAGAGGCCAGGCCAAGAGGCCTCACTTTCAGCACCAGCATCAGCAAGGGCACCAGTTCTAGCCATAGCAGATTCAGCAGCAGCAGCAGAGACCTGTTCAACAGTACTTTCAGGGCCAGGGACATATACCTTACCAGCAGCAGCCCACACTAGAAAAATATATTGCTTTAGCGACGGCCAAATCCGTCGACCTTCTGTCGCTAATCCAGATTAGCGAAGGATCACAGACAAATATTGGTCCAAAAAATCTGTTGGCAATCAGCTTGTCGCTAATAAAGTCCGTCATTAGGTAGTCGTCAATCGACGGAATAGCGAATGTTTTTCGTCGTCATTATTCGTTGCATTAGCGACGACTTACCGAAGGCCTTTCATTGAATTCAAGTATTAGGTATTAAATTGTAAAGACTCTTAGCGACGGATGGTCCGTCGGTAAACCATCGTAACTTTGTATCAGAGGGTATCGATCCATCGCTATTCCGTCGCTAACTAGGGACGGCTTAGCGACGGACTAGTGGCGGATAATCCGTCGACCTAGTTCTGGAAATGCTTGACATTGCCAGAACCATGGCGACGGATAGTCCATCGGTAAACCGTCGTTACTTTGTATCAGAGGGTATCGTTCCGTCGCTATTCCGTCGTCACCCGTCGCTAACTAGGGACGGTTTAGCTACGGACTAGTGGCGGATAATCGGTCGACCGGGTTCTAGAAATGCTTGACATTGCCAGAACAATGGCGACGGATAGTCCATCGCAAATCCGTCGACCATGGCGACGACTTCCAGATGGAATGTCCGTCGCTACCTTTCTGAGTAACCTTTCAAACCACCAGAACCTTGCCGACGGATGTTCCGTCGACCATCCGTCGCTACCTAGAAAATATTTGGTATTCTCCAGTTAACGACGGATGTTCCGTCGACCATCCGTCGCTAACTGGAAAATATTTGGTATTCTCCAGTTAGCGACGGATGTTTCGTCAACCATCCGTCACTAACTGGAAAATATTTGGAATTCTCCAGTTAGCAACGAATATTCCGTCAAAATTTAGTTGGTAACTGAAGTTATCTGTCGCTAATCCGTCACTAGTCCGTCGCTAACTGAGATATTTTTAAAAAAAAATTGCAGAGCTTTCCCTGTTCACACAACATCCGAACATCGGACCAATATATAATCACAATATACAATCACAAAGACCAATATATAATCCAATATAAATTACACACGAATATAATGCATACCAATTATCCAAAAAATAGATAGACCAATATAAAATAATAATCACCCAAACCAATAAAAGTACACACCAATTATCCAGAAATCATGAACTAATATCCATCGTTATAATATTCGAAATTCCCACAAATGTTCAAAGTTTAAAAACTATTCTAATACAATACTTCAAGGAGGAGGATGAGTTCGATTGTCCGTGGTGGTACTCCAACCTGCGACCGATAATAATACTGCTCTACTATGTATGGCGGTAATCCGTCGAAGACACTCTTCGAAAGTCGGCGTAGCTGCTCTGGCGTCATGAGGTCAAGGAGTGCCGTCACAGTCGAAGGCGATACCAGAGGGGCAGCAGGTTTGAAAGAAATATGACCGACGGAAGAAGGACCGGCACCAGTAGCAGACGGACCGGCACCAGCAGCAGACGGACCGGCAGCAGCAGACGAAGGCAGAAAGTACGTGGCAATTTGCTCCCGCAAGGACGACACCGTCTCGTGCAGCTGCGCAAGCTGCGACCTCACATCATCGTCTGCGGGGACCGCGGAAGGAGGTGGTGTCGGTGGAAATCTCTGATTCGCCATGTGCAACGGCCCTAGGGAGCCGACTCCATACAGGTGCCCTTTCTTAAAGCCGCCGACGGTATCTACGAACAAGTCGTTGCGAGCAGCCAAAGAAGAGGGCGTCCGGGCGGGCATCGTTTTACCGACATCCTCGGCAGCAGTTAACAGAGCCCGACTAAGGGCCTCACGATACACAGCCTATCAAATGAATGTGTTTATACTATAAGATATACCTAAGTTGTAATCTAAATCCTATGTTTTACTAAGTTAAGTGTGAATCCTAAGTTTACCTTAGTTATAGTCTGAATACTTTTAATTCTAACGTAAATCTCATAAACATAAGTACTTACATCAGTCTCTTTCGCCCTCTCATCGACGAAGCTCCCATCCTTCTGCCTCTTGTGCGTATGCTGGAACACATCGTGCATGGTGACCGATTCTAGCGCCATTCTCTCCTTCACCGCCCGTTGGGTCTGCATACGAAATTTTCGTAGAATTTAATTAACTCCGTATATTAATAATACCTAATTCGATAGTGAAATGAATTTGCGGTATCTCACCAGATCTGCAAGCGCCGCTGCGTGGGGCCTTGATCCCTCCGTATGAAACCCCGCGGTCCGTCGGTTCGCCTTCGCCTTCTCCGATTTCTCCTTGTACGCAGGAGTATCCATCATATCTAAGAGCTCCTCATAATAGTCCTGCCGGATCCAATTCGGCCTCGTCTGTCCCATTTTCAGGTAATGAATCATATCCCGTAACTTCTTCGAGGCAGCGCTTCTGTAGGTCCTGCGGATTGCGCCCTCGCGATGGGGGGGCCACCAGAACGTCGTCTAACATACAAATTCAATTATCACGTAATTTAAAAAATGGTTGATTAAAGAGTAACTAATAATTAACCAGAAGATATAGATATATACCCTCAACTCGTCGAGCCAGACGTACTTCATGTTTCGGGGCACCGACAAAAAGTTGAGGTAGGGACCATAGAAGTTAGCTCGGATAATTTCTCCAAGAGCCCTGGCAACATTAAACGAAAAAAACCAACAAAGAAGCAACGACTGGATTATTAACTTGAATAAATGAAAGAAATTTAATAAATTATCTGAAATTTACTTACGAGGTCCCCGAGGGCCATAGCTCTCGTCGGAACTCGCCTCTCGGCCTCTCTGGTGCCGTCGGAGGATCCGCAGGTCCGCGCATGTACTCCTCAGTAACTGGATGGAACCGAGTATGGGGGTACTCCGGGGCCCACTATGCAGTAACTGGTGGATCTACTGGTGGGTCCATTAGCGGAACAGATCCGCTACCGGATGGAGACTCATGCCTCGATGAAGTTGTCGATCGACGACGGGATGCGTCTGTGCCTGGGGTACTCTCCGGGTCGGGTTCACTGGATGGGGTCACATCCCGGGAAGATTGAATGTGACCACGACCACCAACACCACCACGACCACGACCACGACCACCACCACTACCGCTAGCACGACCACCACCAGCAGCACGACCACGGCCAGCCATCATGACATGTAAATAGAACACATAAACATAATTAACAATATAGAAGTATAAATGAATATAAAATTCTAAACTAAAATATAAATACCACCAGCAGGGAGACGAGTGCCGCCGTGACGAAAAAGACTAGGAATGCCATCTGCGAAAAGAAAATCATACAATAAGTAAATGATCGAACGAAAAAAACATGAATTCACGTAATTGCTTTTATGAGGTCAAACTTAATTCACGTAATTGGAAGTGTTTTTAATATACAACAATATTTAACCTAATCATCGTCATCATCTTCGTTCTCATCCTCGGCCTTGTCTTCATCATCATCCTCATCCTCATCGTCGATTTCATCTGTATCCTTATCCCCATCAAATTTTTTTTCTTTTTTTTCTTCTTCGTCTTCTTCTTCTTCTTCTTCTTCTTCTTCTTCTTCTTCTTCTTCTTCTTCTTCTTCTGCCTCAATATTTGGGACAAGACGCCTCTTTCTCCCATGGTTAACAGCTAAGTCTTGTGTATCAACCTCTTCCTCCCCTCTATTTTCCTCAACAATATCTTCAATATCCATTGTATCCGACTGTTGTCCCAAGTATTAGAACTTTTTGATCTGGTCCTCTTGGTATGCTGGGTCTCCAATATTGAATGTATTTCTAGATTTAATCTTGTATGCTGCCCACCAGTCAAATCGATCTCTACGACGCCTTGGGTAGCTTGTATAGTAGACTTGAACAGCCTGACTTGCTATCACAAATATATCGGACCCTCTATACCTCCTGCGATAATTTATATCGATAAATCCAAATTGTTTATCGATTCTCCAACCGATATTTGGTGTCGTATCGAACCACTCACATTTGAACATCACAATATGTATATCATATGGGGCAGTATATTGTAAATCTATAATATCCCGAAGCACTCCATAATAGTCAAAGTTCGGCTCGTCGTCATAGATGGTGCCTCTTATGCAAACACTGGAATCCTTGGTACTGATGCTGTCATTGATAAATTCGACATTAATAGCATTCTAAGTTGCCTTAAACCTGAAGCCATTAACGACATAGCCTGGCCAAGTCTTTGTTTGCTTCTTCGGTCCCAATGCCAGATAACGAACACTCTCATTAGTGAGTGTTGTTTCAGGCAATAAAACCTGTAAACGAATATTTATAATTTAAATGTTTTAGATGCCTATATTTTAATGGTAGCCGTATAACATATTATCTCAGTTACTTACGTATTTGCGAAACCGTGACGGAAATGTACAATCAACCTCTCTTTGAAGTCCCTCATCGGTAATATCGGGTGTCCTCATTTTGACTTCATCTCTGAATACACTGTTAGAGAGAATAAGAATATATAAGTGTAGTCACTTACTTCATCAAATTAGAGATTATAACGAGTGTAAGTGTACTGACTTACTTCTCCAAATCTCTCACTTTTTGTATGTCACAGTTTAACAAGACATATCGGTGAGCGGCATCATACTCGTCGTCAGTCAACCACCATTTTTTACTAGCTCCAACAGGCTTGCCCCTTACATTGAATATACCTCCATCCTCAACGTCTTCGTCATTCCTTTGAGGTCTATTTCGATTTGTCTTAACATGAGTATCAAAATAAATAGAGCAGAAGTTTGACACCTCTTCGATAAGATATGCTTCGCATATCGAAGCCTCTATATGAGCCTTGTTGCCAACTTTCTTCTTTAGATGGTGTAGGTATCTAGAGAGACAAATTATCTTAAGAATTAAGAATAAATTTTAAAACCCACTGAAATTCAACTTAAATTATATCAATTTTTATGTACCTTTCAAATGGGTACATCCATCGATAATGAACATATGCACCGACACGGGCTTCGTATGCTAGATGAATCGGTAGATGCTCCATGCTGTCGAAGAAGCCAGGAGGAAATATTTTCTCCAACTTGCAAATTGTTAAGATAATCTTCTCCTCAAGTTCAACCATGTGTTGCACAGTCAACTTAGTTGAACAAATATCCCTGAAGAATGTAGATAGTTCGGCCAACGGAACCCATACAGCAGAAGGCAACAACTCTTTGAAAGCAATGGACACTAATCTTTCCATAAACACGTGGCAGTCGTGACTCTTTATTCCTGTTAGCTTGCATTCATTGAGATCAACGCATCTAGACAAATTCGACACATAGCCGTCGGAAAATAGATACCCATTTGCAGATTAATAATTTATCTTCCTTGCTCAATGTGTATTGTGCTATCGGCTTAGTTAATTGTCCACCAGCTCCCTTTGTATCAAGTTCAGATAAGGACGCTTGCATATCTCGACAATGTCTTGTCTTGCTTTTGGATTGTCCTTCGTCTTTCTTTTAATATCCATGACGGTATTGAAGACATAATCGAACACATTCTTTTCGATATGCATAACATCAAGATTATGCCTTATAAGATTATCTTTCCAATAAGGCAAGTCCCAGAAGATAATCTGTTTGGTCCAATTATGGCTTTGTCAGAACCCATCGACACGATTGTTCGATGGATCTTCCATTACAGTGGACAAGTCCTTTACATCTTCCTAAATATCGTATCCCGACATTCTGGCAGGCGGATGAGAAAATTTTTGTTTTCCAGCTCTGAACGCGTCCTTGTTCTTTCTCCAATGATGACTCGTGGGCAGAAATTGACGGTGACAATCAAAGAAAGAAATTTTTCCTCCATGCTTAAGGCGGAACGTCTTACTATTTTCCATGCATATCGGACAAGACATGGTACCGTGAGTACTCCATCCTGACAGCATACCGTACACGGGAAAATCATTGATTGTCCACATCAATGAAGCTCTCATCTGAAAGTTCTGTTTTCTAGAAATATCATAGGTCCTAACGCCGATCTCCCACAGCTGTTTCAGCTCTTCCACCAACGGCTATAAATATATATCGTTGTTCTTCGTCAGATTTTTGGGACCCGATATGATAGCTGTCAAGAACATATAAGGAGTCTTCATACACATCCATGGTGGCAGATTGTAAGGGGTAAGAATGACCGGCCAGCAGGAGTATTGAGATCTCGACTGCCCGAAAGGGGCGAAGCCATCAGAACATAGCGCTAGACGTATATTTCTAGGCTCTGCAGCAAAATCTGGATGACGCAAATAGAAATATTTCCACACCTCTCCATCCGAAGGATGTGACAATTCTCCATCGTCCTTTGTGCGTTCTTCGTTGTGTCACGTCATGTGTTCTGCTGTATTCTGAGACGTATACATCCTCTGTAAGCGCTTCGTGATCGACTAGTAATGTATATACTTGTAAGGACGTCATTTTCTAGTTGACTTTTGTTTTCCCCTGACTGGCTTGTAACGATCCGCATTACAGAAGCTGCAACTTTCTATGTCCTCGTTCTCATTGTAGTACAACATGCATCCGTTGCGACAATAATCTATCTTCTCGTACCCCAGTCCCAGTTGTCGGACCATCATCTTCGACTTGTAGAAGTTTTTTGGAAGCTCTTTTGATTCCTTCGGTAAAACTTCCTTGATTAGTTGTATAATCCGATCATAGCAAGTTTGTGGCAAGTTAAAATCGGACTTTATGTTCAACAACCGCATCGTCACTGACAGTTCAGAATGAGGCTCACAACCAGGATATAGAGAAGCTTCTGCATCCTGAAACATATCATAGAACTCCTTCGCCTCGGGATTAGGATCCTCCGGATCAAAATTAGGCCCTGCCGCGTCGTACACCATATCTCATGCAAGGTTCTGCAGGTCTCCATAATCAACAGAGCATTCGTCGTCTTCGATGACAAAATCTATTGCAGCATTATCATCAAAAGCATAAGTAGCAGCATTCGCAACCTGTCTTTCCGCATATAGTTTACCTTGCGATGACCACAGGCCGTAATCACGTACGAAACCCTTACGGGTCAAATGATCTCTCACAGTCGTCACTTCTTCGTAACGTCTATTACGACAATTACAACATGGACACTTGATTTTGTTACTGTCCATGTACTGAGCTTTGCTCATGGCATACTTAAGAAACACTTATACGCCTGCCTGAAAATCGTCACTCGCACCTATTCTGCTTTCGTGTTGTCGTTTGTACATCCATGTACGATCAACGAAATAATGATCCATCACAGATTGGATATAAAAATCTGTATCATAAGACAAACTAAACAGAATTAGTATATAATCATGTAACTGGTGGATCCGCTGGTATATAGGCAGGATGTACTTAGTATCGACCGCATCAGATTAGTATCGGTCTATAGGTTTGGTATAGGTCGTATCAAATTAGTATTGGCCTTAGCGAATTGGTAGATACATATCCGATATGTATCAGCCGTATAGCTAGGATTCGTATTGGCCTTATCGATTCGGTATCGGTCATATCTGGTAGGTATCGACCGTATCGGATATGTATCTACAGTATCGGATTAGCATGGTGGAAGGTTTAGTAACAACTGTACATAGATTTGTCTCTTCTCGAGCTAGAATACCATTGCAAGAGAGTCACAAGAGAGTAAAAAAATCTCCTACATATTGATGTTTACGAGAGTGATTGGCCAATTACAGTAACATACATGCTGTATTTTCCATCAGGGAAGGAGAGATTGAAAGCAATAACATATTGAGTTGTATTTCGGGAGAAGAACTCGTATAAACTCTTTGTTCACAAAACAAGCTATAGAGAATACAGAACAAGTATCGAGTTCATAACCTACTTCGCAAGAGAAGTATCTTAATGTTATCAGTTATCTCAGGCTGATCTGACAGAAAACAGTAAGATACTTTTCTTGTGAAGTAGGTTATGAACTCGATACTTGTTCTGTATTCTCTATAGCTTGCTTTGTGAACAAAGAGTTTATAGGAGTTCGTCTTCTTCCGAAATACAACTCTGTATGTTATTGCCTTCAATCTCTCCTTTCAAGATGGAAAATACGGCATGTATGTTACTGTAATTGGCTAATCACTCTCATAAACATCAATATCTACGAGGTTTTTTACTCTCTCGTGACTCTCTTGCAATGGTATTCTAGCTCGAGAAGAGAAAAATCTAAGTACAGTTGTTACTAAACCTTCCACCATGCTAATCTGATACGGCCGATACATATCCTATACGGCCGATACCTATCGGATATGGTCGATACCGAATCGATAAGGCCAATACGAATCCTAGCTATACGACCGATACATATCGGATAGGACGATACCAATTCGCTAAGGTCAATACCATCCGATACGACCTATACCAAATAGATATACAGATACTAATCTGCTACGATCGATACTAAGTACATACGGTCGAGGAGGTGGATCCACTACCGATAGTTCGATACCGATATCGATAGTTTGATACCAATAGTTCGATACCGAAAAAAATCTGACGCTAAATAGTCGTAGCTAAATATTCGACGGTAATCGTCGGTGATTTTTCGAAAGTCCGTTGCTAATTTCGATGAAAAAAATCCGTCGCTAAATAGCCGTAGCTAAAAATCCATCGTTAAAATAAAAATCCTTCGCTAACATATACATACAACTCATATGGCCATAGCCTATAACACACAACTCATATGGCCATAGCCATTAACACACAACCACTACCTACATATATCATATATGCATACATACATACCGATACCGATAGTGTGATACCGATAGTTCGATACCGATACTGATAGTCCGATAGTCCGCTACCGATAGTTCGATACCGATACCGATAGTTCGATACCGATACCGATAGTCCGATAGTCAGATACAGATAGTTCGATAGTCCGCTACCGATAGTTCGATACCGATACCGATAGTTCGATACCGATACCGAGTTCTGGATACCGATACCGATAGTCCGATACCGATAGTTTGATACCAGAAAAAATCTGACGCTAAATAGCCGTAGCTAAATATTCGACGGTAATCCGTCGGTAATCCTATACCAATACAACACTAGGGGTATTAGATACATACAACTCATATGGCACATCTACACCAGCTAGTATAGGACACATAGCCTATAACCAAAACACATAGTAATGTGACAAGCCACACATCTATGTCACATAGCTAACACCCAAAACCAATATACATCCTACACAAGCACATAAACACAATCTGCATATAAATATATATAAATGATAGCTATATATAAATAGACACATATATATATATATATATATATATATATATATATATATATATATATATATAGAGAAGAGGAAACAAATGTGAGTGAAAGAGTGAAGGGGGCTGGACAGTGTTATCTCAGGGTTGTGTGTGTGTGTGGCAGTAAAGTGTGAAAGAGAGGGAGTGTCAGCATACAATGTATAGGTGTGTGTGTGTGGTGTATAGATATGAGTGTGACAGATCATTAGGATGTGTATGTGTGTGTGTTGATGTGTACAAGGGTCAAACCCCCGCAGTCCCTGTCGCCCCCCGCAGCCCCCGCCGGCAGCCCCCGCCGGCACCGCAACCCCCGACAACCACAACCCGCCGCCGCCGCCGCCGCCCCCGCCCCCGCCCCCTGCAACCCACAATCCCCCCGCCGCCCCTTGCAGCCCCGCCACCCACAACCCCTCACGATCGCCCTACCCCCCGCTGCCCCCCCACACTCCCTGCCCCGACCAGCTGCCCCCCAGGCCACCCACAACCCCCACAGCCCCCGCCACCCACAACCCTCCGCCGGCCCCCGCCACCCACAACCCCTCCGCTGCCCCCCGCAGTTCCGCCACCCATAAACCCTCGCCGCCCCCCCACCCCCCGCCGCCCCTCCACCCCTCGCCTCCCCTACCGCCCCCGAGCCTCCGCAGTCACCGCCGCCCCCGCAGCCCCTGACGACCCCGCTGCCCAACCGACCACCGCGAGAGAGAGAGAGAGAGAGAGAGAAAGAGAGAGAGAGAGAGGGGGGATTACCTTCGGGAGAGAGAGGAGAGGACGCCGATCACTGAGAGCCGCTGGAGAGAGAGAGATGAGAGAGAGTAAAATTTGGGGGGAATGAAAAGTTCCTTCCGTCGTTTCAATTTAAGTCTGGGGCGTATATTTAGCGACGAACTAGCGACGGATAATATCCATCGCTCCACAGACGCTATATTAGAAAACTGGCGACGACCAATCCGTCGCTACGTAGTCGACAATTTGTCCCGCCACTTCTTTCAACATTTTCTACCAAATAGTCGATATTATAGCGATGGATATAAATCGGTCGCTATATCTCCGACGCCTTAGCGACAGACTGGCGACCTTTTCTCACCCTTAAAATAAAAATAAAAAATTATCGGTTTATCGTCGGTACTCCGTCGGTGATTTATCGCAAATCCATCGCTAATGACGACGAAAAAAATTCGTCGCTAAACAGCCGTCGCTAATTGACTATATTTTGGTAGTGCCACCAGTTGTGCTTACTGCAAGAAGCTGGGGCACGGATGGAGCGAATGCAGGAAGAGGCTAGGTAGATGCCTACTCTGTGGAGCAACAGACCATCAGCTGAAGGAGTGCCCTATGTTCTCAGCATGTTCAGGGTAGGGAGCAGGAGCTAAGGCTCCAGTAGGTCAGCAGAGGGGACCAGCCTTACAGACACAGCAACAGAGGTTTGTCCAGCACCAACAGCAGGCCAGGAGAGGCCAGCAGTGGCGAGCTTTCGCCATGACAGCCGAAGATGCACAGGCCATTGGAGATCTTGTTGCAGGTTCCGTTCTTCTCGATTCTAGTTCCATATTTGCCTCCTTATAATTGTCTTGAAATTCGATTCTATCTGTTCCTTGTTGGTTGATAAATTTTGTTCTGATGATTCGTTGTGATTCGATTTCTTTTGAGTTAAGTCGTATGGGCTAGGTAGCCTCATTTATGGGATCTAGAGTCTTCCATAATCATGTTAGCTGGCATAGGGAGGACATATAGTCAGATTTTGGACGTATTTCTCGGGAGTGGGAATTTAAGGTTTTTGCGGCCAAGCATGCGGCAATGCAAAATTTTTAAATACCATGATTCTAGAGGTATGTACCTTAGTCAAGGACTCTGTGAATATCGTAGCCTTGTTTACTAACATGACGGAGGTTCTGAGTATCATGATTTTTGATAGACGCATATGATTATCGAATTGTGCGGTTTTGAGACTTTGATTGTTGGGGTGTTGACTTAGAAGGAGTACTAGCATCTTAATTTCCAGGACGAAATTCTTCTAAGGAGGGTAGACTTGTAATACCTAGTTTTCTAAAATAAGGATAATTTTAAACTTTTATAATTATAATCATTTATTAATGGCATTTAAATCATATTGTAATTTTTGGTGATTTTTAAACAATTTGAAACTATTTAAATCATGACTTGTGATTTTGATGTGCTGCTAGTGAAATCCTAGAGACTGCATGACCTAGAGACTAACCATGACCAAGGAGGCCTAACCATGTGATTAGGATGACTAATTGTGACTTTTTAGCCTAGGGGTATTTTGGTCATTTTTGACTTATTTGGTGAAAATAAATTTTGAATGATTATTATGGTGCTAATTATTTTATTAGAGTCTACCCTAGTTTTGACCTAACCTAGATGCTAACGATGTTCATGGAGGTTTAGTTAGAGGGTTAGACTTAATGGCTAAGTTAGACTGGTATCTTGATATTATGTTAGTAGGATATTTTAGGCTAAATGCTAAGTAAGATTACTTTAGATGTGAGCCCTTAGATTGGCTAGATTTGTGTGGAGAAGCCTTAGCCACTCATCTAACCTTGAAAAACCCTAACCCTAATTATTCCTATAGCCATTATAGCCATCCCCTCCCCTATTTAATCATCTCTTCATCAAGTTCTTGCCCCTTTTCATCTCTACAGAAGCCCTAATAGCATTCTTCTCCAAACCTTCACCAATTCTACATTTCTCCACCAAATTGGACCAAACCAATTGCATTGGACTCTATTCCTGGAGTAGAAGCTGTAGAAGACTAGCTAGCAAGGATTTGGAGGCTTGGAACCATTGCAAGTTGAAGAGAGGCTCTCATTTAAGGCACCCTATATTGAGGTTTTACCCTCAATAGGTAAAACCTATCAAACTCATTCAAATTCCCAATTTCTTTCTATAGTTGCATTTATTTAGGTAAACCCTAGTTGTCCCTCAAGTTTGGTAGGAATTAGAGTCCATTTGGTGTCCGTATCGGACACGTATCAGTGTTTGATCCTGGGTGTTTGTTGAAATGCCACAAATAAATTTTTATTCATATTTTTGAAAACTATTTAAACAAAATTGTAGACCTATATATGTGTTTTGATTTTCGTGAAGACTGAGTTGTTTTTGGTGTCATGTTCGTGTCCAAAATGGACACGAACACGCTGCACGATGCACTGTGCACATCCCCTGCTACCACCTCCTGTTTTCTCCCTCGTTTTGCCACATGGGCAGCTGCCACTTGGCACGAGGGTGGGGGCCGATACTGACAGGCCACCCCTAAAGTTTGGGGCACGTTAGTATCGTGTTGGACTCGAATTTTGAGCCGTACTGATTCGTGCGCTGTGCTGACACGCGAAATTTTGCATGTGATACGTATTTCGTGTCGCACAGACACGTGCCGAGAGACTCTCGTGTCATATCGAATGTGTAGCCCTAGTGCTGGGCGACGTGTGGACACGAGCACGAGAGGTGTCGTGGCTCGTGTCGTGTCTAGGAGGCCGTATCCTCACTACACGAGGCAGTTTAGTGCACGTTTACTGTGTGTGAGTTCGAATTGAAATTGACACTTCGTATCCAGTTTTATGGACACGAACCCATCCCCCATGATACGTCTACATATGGGAGACACTCTGCACGCACTGTTTTGGTTCATAACTGAGTTTGGTTTTGCTATGAATGAGATAATGTTAACTGGATCTTGGATTTAAAATGAGATTTGATATTTGGGTTAAATATAAAACTGAGTTGGGGCTTTGATTTAATGCATGTATGTTAACATGTTTACACCTATATGAAACTAAGTTTAAGTTTAAACTGAAAACATTGATACATGGGATTTGGGTTTCGATTTCCAACTGAGAGTTCTGATACTCAAAACCAGAGTTTGGGTTTGAGTTCAAAACCTGGGATTTGATTTTTAATGCACTATATTATATGAACTGGGATTTGATTTATGAGTTTGATGACTGCAATGTAATGTAGGTTGTTGGTTTTGATAAGAAACTGGAATTGAGTTTCGAATTCAGTTTGAGTTGCATGATGTTGAATTGGGTTCTAAACTGAAACAGTTAGCTTGGTTTTGATGTATTAACTTGAGTTTAATGTTATAACTGAAATTTAATATGTTAAAATAGAAAGAAAACTGTAATGTAGATGCTGAGTTTGATGTAAGTAAGTTTTACTGATGCATTAAGTTTTACAGATTTTTGTATGAACCTGAGAATGGGAAGTTGATGCTGAAAACTTAAGAATAACTTGAATGAACTGAGTTTCACTTGCGTTTCACTCTTCCTCTTTACTGTACATACACACCCCTTCATTTCACAGTGTCACCCACACCCTCACACTCATGAATGCCCCTTCCAGAATTCATCCCTCTTTTACTCTATGCATGCTCACACACACACACTCTTCTTCTCTCTATATATATCTATAAATATATGCAAATATGTAATGTATTCATGTGTATGATATGATGAATGCAAGCATGAATATAGATGATTATATATATATATATGTATGTATGCATAACATAAATGTATGATATAGATATATCATTGTAAGTTGTATGCTTTGTAGCCTAAGTTTGGTATAGGATTGTGGTTAGACTTGTTGTGGACTAACTTAGACTAGTTTGACCAAACCCTAGCTAAAGTTGACCAATAGTTAACCATTGACCAAATTGACCGTTGATAGCCTAAGTTTGACCAGTTGACCAAGATAGCCTTGTTGTTGACCTAGTTTGACTAGATGTTGACTTGGTTTGACCCAAAGTTGACCAAGACTTGACTTTGACCTAGAAATTATGTATATGCATTGTACACTTCATTATAACCCCTTTGTATACATCTTGACTTATCTTGCTCTAAATAGGACTCAGATACCTCATTTCGGACAGTATATTCTCACAGACATTCAGATCGCAGACGAGTATATTCTCTGATCATTTTATACTTTTTAGGACTTATATCTTACTCTAGACTACTTTACTTGATGCTGTCACATTGGTAACACGGATTGGTACTATATGGATCTTTTCATGAGATGTTATCCCTCTCGGGAGCATCGAGTACTTCATGTCATGTGTGTTTCACTTATATCATGTACTCTCATGCTTCCACTATCATAAATCTGCTTGTGACTCATGCACCCTCATGAATCACAGAGCCTTCACAAATCAATTTCATAAATCACTCATTATGAGTCAGTAGTGTAATCATGAATCTTAACATAACTTGAATGAATCCTTGTGTATTGATTTAGGGATGGGGGAGTAGAAATTGTCATGTGAATGATCCCAAAGTAGCGTAATCATGAATCAATTCCGTAGTGTAATCATGAATCATTCCCAGCCATTCACATGTCTATCTTGTACTCTGATTCACTAGTCACTTACAGTTCCTTACTTATAGTAGATATTTCCAGTTACAACTATCTCTCTTGCTTCATGTACATTTTTTTACAGTATTTCATGTATCTTATTCTATTGCTAGATTTACATTCCTATCATGATATGAACTGTTGAGATGTATTTTGCTCGCTCCTGTCCTGACGGGACCTGTTGAAAATATTACAGAGGATGAGGATGAGGTTTTCTGTCCTACCTACTATGGAGTAGGCATAGACGACAGTTGCAACCTGGACCCCGTGGTTCAGGCAGCTGCTGAGGATGACACCACTGCTTAGAGTAGATATTTTATTCTGTTATTTTCCTTCTTCTTGTTTTTGTGTTCTGGAGTTGTGTTATTTGGGACCTTATGTTATTCTGGATGTTGTTGAGATGTTATCTTAGACACTTAGACCTCTCTCTTGTTTATGTTTTAGTTTGTGGTTTCAGATCATATCTATCTATCTATCATTCGTACTTCTTCCTTAGTTGTGATTGAGATTGTTCATCTTATATTGTTCCTCCATTCGGAGAGTATAAACTGTGCAAGTACTTTAACTGTTAGGTGTATGCGACCAAGGACAGCGTTCTACCATCGACACTGCAGCGTAGGCTGGACGTACCCACTTCTCGTGTCCTTACACTAGGGTGCGGGTTGTGATAGATGCTGATGATGAAGCCGAGGCTCAAATCTCCTCCGAAGGGCCTATCAGAGTGCGGCTAAAAGAACGCCCAATGGCATCTACGGCCGAGACTACAGCCTCTTTAATATTACGATTGAAAGGAAAGCTGCTAGCGAAAGAATGCCCTACGACGTCCTCGGATAAGGCTATAACTCCTTTGGTGGTACGATTAAAAGAAAAGCCGCCAATAAAGGGAAATCCTTCTGTCGAGCCAATTATGGTGAAGCTGTGCAGCCCACCTCATCCTACTCCACCTTTGCCTACTTCAGGTATTGGGGGTAATAATCTTAATAATATTATTGTGCCCAACTTTCTTGTATTTGACAATGTAATCCTTGAGGGCGATTTGTCCTATTTTATCAATAAAGAAATGCCTTTGAACTACTCTTTTGATTTCTCTGCTTATTTTCTAGAACAAAATTTGAGTTTATCGCTACAGACACAAATCATGTCTATTTATTCTACGAAACAAGTGCTCCCTGTACGTGACGCCTATTTTATAGTGCTGGCATGGAAGGAGAAAGAAGAATCCATCATCTTTGTCACGCCTCGACCCGGAAAATCGCTCATCCACGTATCAATTTATCCATATCATCGTCCTCACTGGGGCGTGATGCCGTACAAGTCTAGAGTTGCACTCGTACTAGGCAAGATGACAAGTTCTCAAATGGTTATATTTGATATTGTTATTTAGCAACGGAAGAAAACAGAGTATACGAAATAATTCTCTTTATTGATGAATGAACTGAGAATACAAATGCTTTCAATAGCCCAACATAATTTGCCAGATTGGCTACAACACTCAAGTTCTCTCTTGCCCACAAAGAATTTTACCGTTCCATACATTATGCCTTCTATATCTCGACCGCATCAATCATGTTGCAAGTTTGAGCGTCAATGTGATCGCACGCTTCAAACGCTACGACACTCCATGCCTCTGTGCGATCAAGAGAAGCTTCATCGTGAGCAGAACATATCCTGAACCTGCGAGCAATCTAGTAGGGGATTAGTACTTTTGTCCTCGCTGTACTAATCAAGACCCACTTAACTAAACCGACATTTAGTAATGTATTGATTCATGAAGTAGTAAAATATGTTATCATGGCAAGCATGTTATTTTGATTCTCATAATCAAGCAGGCAACCAATAGCAATCTCGTGTTATTTTGTGACTCCTTACCAACACTGACGCATTCGCCCTTGTACCGCCGTAAGGTGAATATGCTCATTTCTTCTCTATCATGTTATAAGTGCTCTGTGCAGGATCTCTGTGTTCCTGCACTTTTGGCCCACCGTTCCTTAGCTATATGAAGTTTATTGGCATATCCGCGTCGGAATAGACTAACTTGATTCTCTTTTCTCAAATTGGATAACTCGGCGTCCTCCCCATACGGGTTTGCTGGCCTAATATCCGAAGGACGCCGAACTTACCATAAATTATGGCTTATCACATCAGTAGTAGATCGTAAGTTATGTCCAAAATATGTGCACCAACAATGATTTACGTCATTCCTAGGCCGAACGGTCCCGGTGCCCCAGTATTTAACTTGTTTGAGGGAATATCACCACACCCGTGCATAGACAATATCTCAAGTCCATTCGACCATGCAACCTGGGTCAAACTCTTACAACCAAACAATATGCCTATCTCTATTTCTATTGGCACAATGCCCCAACTCAATGTTCATCAACGAATGCCCCGAAGGCCATAAATATTTTGAAGGCACCATGCCACATTTGACAGTTCTGCCACATTTGTGCTACAACTGTTCTCTCTGCAATGAAGCCATCTTTTTGTAAGTCTCATGCACGTACGCACGTTTTGATATAGGTATTCGACATTCCTTGCGTCATGTATTTGATGCATGCCTCAATTCAATATTTTTATGTTCTACGCGTTAATGTTCAATGCGTTAGACTTATGTTCCTTCCCTCCGACTCGTGCAACTAAAGCACGCCTTGATAGGGTATTCAATGTTTAATAGCTCGTGCACTGAGGCACTCGCGTCGATATAGTCTTTCAATGTTCTAGCATACTAACTCATGCACGGGAGCATGAATGACTTGTGCACCGAGGCACTCGTCAATACAGTTATCCCATGTTCTTATGGATTGCGCACTGAGGCACTCTCCTTTGCGATATTCAATGTTCAATAGCGACTCATACGTTTGATGTACGTTTTATTTTAATTATTCTATCTAGTGTTTAAAATGCACTATGTTCATCTCTCTATCGAGCCACGCCCGTGGTCTGTTTGCAAAAATGAAAGTTTAATTACAAACTAAAAAAAGAGTACAAGAGTACAATTGATATCTAGGAAAGTACAGCTATAGGAATCTGATCAGAAGACGATCATTTTATCCCTTGGATGATACGATGTCGAAAAATATAGCCTTTGGAGAGTGCTACAGCAAATGCTCAGGAGATTATGATCATTAATGATGCTTTGAAAGTGATTTGGAACTCTATTTATAGAGTTTAGAGATAACTGTTAAGTAGTTATCCTGGTTGGCGTATACTGCAATTGGCGTGCCATTCATCCCTTGGCATGAACGGTTGGTTTAACTACTGTCACGACCCGATCCCAAATTATTGGGTCGAACCGGATCATGCCCAGCCTGCACCGTTGTGAGACGGCGGCAGTAAGTTGTTCTAATTGCAGGTATTCACAACAACATTTATACATTTGTCACAACTCGATTATACGGAAATTGAAAAACTTTTTATTCAACAATTGAAAAGTATAAACTGAAACTGAAAGTACTGAAATAAAATACTGAAACCAAAATCTACAACTCCAACACAAATAAACTAGATAACGAGGAAAGTAACTAGCTAAACGGCCGGTTCATCAGCATCTGGTTCTGCGTCCTCCAAGGGGGACTCTGGTAACACCGTAGGGTAAAGCACCAGGTCATAGTAGCTATTGTACAATAGCTCAACATCCTCAATGTCACCTAAAAATATTGGTCTCCAGTCATGAGGGAGCAAGTATGAATATGTACCTCATATTTCAAATAATAATGGAAAAGTGCAAGCTAAACAGTTGAAACAATATTTTCCAGCAATTTAACAATTCAATACTTGAAACAATGTGATTTGAATATGTAACGTATATGACCGGCTTGGGTTGTACAATAGCATCCTAGCGACGCGATACGGCTTATCCTCCCGCAACTATCACCGCCATTGAAACTCAAGTAGTTCCGACTCCAGAAAAGGCTGGAGTAAAAAGTGCTGAAGACGTTGTCCCTGAAGCTCCTGGGGATCAGTTAGCTATGGTAGCAACGACAACATTGATTTTATCTCAGTCTGCTTCCGAAGCAACAATATCTTCTCCTAGTCTTCAGAAAAGGGATCTGGTAGACATTGCCGCCACACCGAGCTCAAATGCAGAAATGAATCTCTTAGTTGAGATTCATACTAAGACTTTCTACAAAACGCTGGCATCTCTGATCAAGATGATCCTGAAGAAGGGCCTTAACTATGAAAGTCTGAAAGCTGCCATTGCTCTTACGATCAGAAATGTTGCCATGTTCAATGATGCAGCGAGAGCAGCGGCATTGGAGAAGGTCGTGGAGGAACTTGAACAGCCCATTAGAGAATATCTAAGGCTGTCAAGTGAAACTATCGAAAGTCTCATCCAAAGCGAGTATGACGCTTTATCTGCTGAATACTTCGCTCGGGAGAAGACTTTCAATGAAGCTCTCCAAAAGTACAGCAGCAAAGTCGCCAAAGAAAGAGCTTTTTTGGCTGAAGCTAATCCTCAGCTAGAGATTCAGAGAGAAGCCTATGAAACTTCAAATATAAGAATTCATCAACAGAATGATAGAATTTGTGAAGTCGAGGCAGAATTGGCTCGCTTGAAGGCGAAAAGGGAGCAGTTGATCATAGCTCGAGACCAGTATCTGACGCAGAGCTCAATATTGGAGGAGCAAGTCTTCGGTGCCGAAGCTACCATCAAAACCCTTGACGAAGCCAAGGATAAGATGATAGCTACTTTCGCCGACTTCTCCTATATTTGTACTCTAGAAGCTCGACGTACTTTAGCTACTACAACTGCGATGAACTCTCGCGAGAAACGTCTAGCAGAGCTGCAAAAACTGCTCGAAAACGTATCTGCTCCACCTTAGGCATTTTTGTACATAATTTTGTATTCTTCTGTCTTTTTTTATTCTGTAATATTTTCAAGAAAATGAATGAAATATTTGTTTTATGACCCTATCATTTATTTTGAAGTTAAACAATAGGTATGAGATAGAAAATACTTATCAGAGGTAAAATGGACATGACAAATCTTTTAAACTCAATAAATTATATCTATCCAGAGGTAATGTGGACATGATAGATAATGAATCTTGTTTTCTTTTTAGAGTGTACAATACTATCAGAGGTAATATGAACGTGACAGATCGTAACAACTCAAAGAAAAATAGATTAATATCTATTCAGAGGCTATAGGGACATGATAGATAAGATAAGAAGTAGACTTAATATTTATTCAGAGGTCATGAGAACATGATAAATAACAAATCCCCTTCTTTCTTTCTTTTTTTAATCAGCTGGTAAGACAGAAGATCAAAAATTCTTTTTTAGGAGACAAATAATCAGCTTAACCAAACATTGGTAGCTGGAAAATAAAGAAAAAATTCAGACATAATATTTCTTCAAGAATTTGTCATTAATCGGCATCATGAGCAAATCTCCATTAGGTTTAGACAACCTAAAGGCACGATTGGAGAACACTGTCTCAACTACATAAGGACCTTCCCATTTTGCTTGGAATTTCCTTTTGCTTTTATGAGTCATCACCATCGGTCTTCGAACAGCTAGAACTAGCTCACCGATTTTGAATACCCTCTCTTTAACTTTACGATTGAAAGCTCGAGATATGCGGGCTTGATATAACTCGATGTGCTATTGCACTTGAAGACGCTTTTCGTCCAATCCTTCAAGTTCTTAAAGTCTCAACCGATCATTATTCTCTGTAGTTAGCTCATTAGCAATGGCTATTCTAAGAGATGAAATCTAGATTTCCAGTGGAATAAAAGCCTCACATCCGTAGACCAGTGAGAATGGTGTAAAACCAGTAGGAGTTCGGACTGTCGTTCGGTAAGCCCATAAACATTCTCCAAGTTTCTTATTCCAATCACGTTTATTAGAAGAGACGAACTTTTTGAGAAGTTTAATGATTGTCTTGTTGAAAGCTTCGGCCAAACCATTAGCAGCTGGATTATAAGCAGTAGAAGCTATATTCTGGATTCGATTCTTATCGCAGAATCGATAAAACTCCTGACTGGCAAATTGTGGTCCATTGTCATGGATTATCCGTCGGGGAATCCTAAAACGATAAATGACATGGTGTTTAATGAAGCTAATCACATTAGATGTTTTCACTTCAACAAGGGGAACCGCTTCTGCCCATTTAGAAAAGTAATCAGTTATAGCAAGTATAAACCGATATTCTTTGACAGAAGGAGGGTTAATCGGACCAATAATATCTATGCCCCAAGCTTCGAAGGGCCAAGAAGCTACTGTAGGATGTAAGAATTCAGATGGTTGGTGAATAAAATTAGCATGAATATGACATGCTTTACACCGTCTGGCATAATCCACAGCATCTGCTATCATGGAAGGCCAATAATACCCCATTCTTCGAATGCGGTCCTGTAATTTTGGACCTGTTTGATAGACACCGCATACACCATCATGAGCTTTACGGAGTGTTTTCTTAGCTTCATTCTCAGAGAGACAACGTAGTAAAAGTCTGTCATAAGAACGACGATATAACATATGTAAAGAAGGATCATAGTAGAATCGAAATGATCGTCTCTTAATTGATGCAGCTTCCTTTGGATCTTCAGGTAAAATCCCATGAACCGCATAATCAATAAATGGACTTCTCCAATCCCTTTGTTGAGAACTTGATTCTGTAGTATAACTCTGTTCAATATGCAGATTATTCTTGACATAGAATAAGTCTCAATCCAATAAAGTAATGGTATTTTGTCTTCTAATTGGAACAGCTAAGTCTGCAGCCAAACTAGCAAGAGCATCAGCTTCCAAATTTTGAGAACGTGGTACGAATTCGATGAAGAATCCTTTGAATGAAAGGACCAATTCGATTACCACTTGATGATAAGGGATGAGGTCAGGATTTCTGACTTTATATGTCCCTCTGACTTGATTAACAATCAGCTGAGAATCTCCATAAGCTTCCAGAAACTTAATGTCTAATTGTTTTGCTACTTGAAGGCCAATTAGCAGAGCATTATATTCTGCCACATTGTTGGAGCATGGTTCGTTAAGAGAATAAGCACGATAAATAACCATTTTATCAGGAGAGACTAAGACGATGCCTACTCCAGAGACAATATTGTATTTAGGTCCAACCCGTGATGCTCCATCAAAATATAATTGCCAAATGTCATCCTTCAAAGTCATGTTGCAATCCACGACTTCATCTGGAATGTCCTCATATAACTTAGAAGTTTCAGGTATAGGGTGAGCTGCTAAGAAATCAGCTAAAGCTTAACCCTTTACTGATTTTTGACGTACATAGACCATATCATAAGGAGTAAGCAACATCGCCCAGGTGGCTAACCTGGAGTTAAGAATGCTCGGTTTTCTCATCAATACCCGAATAGGATTTATTATGGAGATGACATGAATAGTCTGTCCTGACACATAATGTCGTGTCTTTTGAACGGCAAAAACCAAGGCCAGACATTCTTTCTCCACAGGAGTATACCCGTGTTCAGTTCCAACCATCATTCGACTAAGATAATAAATTGCATGTTCATGGCCTTTATCACTTTTCTGTGCCAGAAGAGCACCAAGCGAATGATCTAAGGCTCGAACATATAGCAAAAATGGTCTTTCCACTACTGGAGGTACCAGAACAGGTAGATTTGTAAGGTATTATTTGATGTTATTAAAGGCTTTCTGACATGCTTCATCCCATACAAATGATACACCTTTCTTTAATAAACGGAAGAAAGTTTGACATCTTCCAGAAAGATTGGATATAAATCTCCTGATATAAGCAATGCGACCTTGAAAACCACGGAGTTTTTTTAGATTGCGTGGAGGACGCATTTCAAGAATTGCTTTGATTTTATCAGGATCAACATGGATACCTTGAGAAGTGATGACAAATCCCAAAAATTTTCCACTAGAAACCCCTAAGAAAACTTAGTAGGATTCATCTTCAATTGATGTTGACGCATCAACTCAAATACTGTCTTTAAGTCTTGAATATGATCATCTTTTGATCAACTTTTGATAGCAATATCATCCACATAACATTCAACTGTTTTTCGTAGATGTTCTTGAAAGATGTTGCTCATAGCCCGTTGATACGTAGCACCGACATTTTTTAGACCAAATGGCATAACTGTATAGCAGTAAACTCCAAGGGGTGTACGGAAAGCAGTATGCTTTTCATCTCCTGGATGCATCTTAATTTGATTGTATCCTAAAAATCCATCCATGAAAGACATGCGTTCAAAACCACATGTATTGTCTATCATGACATCGGTAATCGGAAGTAAAAATTCGTCTTTTGGACAAGCTACATTAAGATCCCGAAAATCTATGCAAATTTAAACTTTTTCATTCTTCTTCATAACAGGAACAATATTGGCAACCCGCTCTGGGTGTTGTTCTTCACGAACAAAGCCACATGTAATCAGCTTTTTGACTTCTGCTTCAATTACATCCATCATATCTGGTCGAAAACGTCGCTGCTGTTATTTTACAGGCTTGGCATTAGGAAGAATATTGAGTTTATGAGTAGCTACTTTAGGATCTAGACCTGGCATATCCTCATAACTCTATGCAAAAATATTAATATATTCTTTAATCAGTTGTACCAACTCTTCATTTTCATCATTAGAAAGGTTTTTACTGATGAATATTGGTTAAGACGTAGTTTCGTCTCCAACGTTAATCTGGACAATTTCATCTTCAGTATGTGGTTGTCGTTGTTCAAAATGAAGCTCCCATTGAGTGTCCATTTCTTGTACCCAAGGGTCATTTTTTAATGGCTCAGATTCACCATCAGTTTGAACCATGTTGACTGAAAAGACGCACTCAGATTCATCATAATAGTCTCCTCAAGAATATGAGGATTGTAAAAAACTGGAAGAACATTCTTCTTCCATATCTTCTTTGTACATGTAGGATGTATCAGATTCGATGAACTGGATTTCTTTAGAATCTGAGGATTGTGAAGAACTGGAAGAAAATTCTTCTTGTATATCTTCATTAAATATATGGGAAGGATCGTATCCCAACCTATGAAGAGTTTTCTGGTAAAACGGATCACCACATAATAGTAACCTTCTACCTTTGCCTTGATTGAGACCTTGCATAGTATTCAAATCATATCCCATATTCTGGATAATCTTAAGAGAATGTTGACTATATTTGTCAATTCGGATTCTTCCTTTATCTTTCTCTTTGAGATCATCTATCTGAGTAACATGGATATTTCTAGCCAGGCCAAACACAATTTGGCGCTTGTTTTTCTTATTAGACGGAATCACAAAATAAGATTCTTCGTGACGTCTATAAGTCACACAAGCTTGTGATGATGAGGCTACAGGAAGACGATAAGGAGAAGATGTTAGGAACCTTTGAGCATAGGGTCCAACATCGATACGAGGAGGAAAAGAATTTTCCTTATGATTAATGTATAAGTTTTCCCCTGTATTTATGTCATTTTTATGTTGATGACTTTGATTATCAGTAGATAAAGTCATTCTTTCAATAAATTTGATAGCCATGTACTCCAAAAGGAAATCTTCATTAATATTAGAAAGTACAGAATGATCAATATTTATATTATTTATAAACTGACTACTACGCTTTGGATTGATCATTAACGAACCGTCATCCGTCTTCTGCGTAGACTTGCCAAGATTGATAATCGGTGGTTCTGGATCATTCGTACGAGAAGTACGTCCCTTGACTTTGATCTTGAGAGGTTGAACTTGGCTCTCGACTGGAATACTTACTGATTCCTCAGACGAAGCTCGAGTTCTTCCTTTAACCTTGATCACCAGAGGTTGGTCATTGTCAGGTTGGGGTTGGATTCGGCCTTTGACTTTAATCTTCAAATGTTGCTCTTCTAGAGGATCTTCATTGATAGATTGATCTTCTGTAGGTGATCGATCTTCGGCCATATCCGATATCTCCTTCACATGCTCCTGTTTGTAGAGTATTGAATCAGAGAAATAGGCTTCAACACCCTTAAAAGGATTGATATCTGCGAATTAAGTCTTCACAATCCTTTGAGAATCCACGTACTTGAAGTATTGGTGGAGAGTTGAAGGCACAATATTATGCTCATGTATCCACGGTCTTCCAAGAAGGATGTTGTAAGATACATCGAAGTTAATAACAAAAAAAGTTGCCATAGTTCGTAGATCACCAATTTGAATCTTCAGACGAATCTTTCCCAGTGGTTTACTCTTTCCGGAGTTGAAACCAACTATCGTTGTACTAGTGTAAGTCAAATCACTAGTAGGAATCCTCAAGGGTCGTAGCATACTTTGAAGAATAATGCTAATAGAAGACCCAGGATCAATGTAAATCCTATCAATTTCAGTAGATTTAATATACCCTGTGTAACACAGAGGCCTGTCGTGCTTATTATGCTTCAACAGCATATCTTCTTGTGTGAAGAAAATATTGGGAATTGCTTCCATCACACTATGACATTGTGGATATGACACTGGTATATTGTCTGGACTCTTAAGTTGAGCTAAGCATGAGTCTGCTTGTAGGAAAGCTTCGCTCAGAGTTTTTTGGCTTTCTTTAGAAAGACGAAGCAGCTCAAAGATAGAAAGTCTAGCTGCAGTATTAGCTAGTTGGGCTAGAATATCGAACTTGTAGGGTTTTATTACCACCCCTTGATTTGAAGAAGACTTCAATGGGACGTCAAAGCGTACTGCTTTCTATTTCCTTTTCTCAACCACAGATGGTTTAGAAGGTCTTGTCTCAGCAGGAACAGAAGATGGTTGAGCAGGTAGTGTTTTAGCAACGTCCTCCACTTCTTTAGAAGTTCCCTCATAATTTTTGTGGTACTCTTTCTCAGATCTTGTACCAGCAAAGGTTTCTTCTTCAGACTCAGGAGAATGAAGTACCATATTACAGGTTTTGTTCTTCTTTCCCTTAGTCTTTTTCTTGCAAGGATTTTTATGAGGAACCTCAAAACCCAATCCAACAGTGGATTTTCGACTTTGAATTTGTAAAGGAAGTCGCATTCCTTTATCATAGTTCAAACCTTCCGCCTTTTGAAAGTCATAGCCCATCTTTTTTATGAAATCGACTGATTGTTGACTGTACATGTGAGTGGGTAGCGGACTCTCAATTGATGGTTCAACAGAGAAAGGAGGAATAGAGACCTGTGTAGCCACAAGAGAAGGAGGAATAGAAACCTCTGTAACCACAGGAGAAGGAGTATTCGGGATAGAAGAAAAAAATCCCTACAGGAGCTTTCTCATAAGCAACAAAGACTTGTTGTGCCCTGTATAAGGGGACACTATTCTTTGCTAACCATTGCTGATGAGTAAGTTTGAGTTTGGCAGGAGGAGCCAAACTTAGAGGGTATATATTCAAACCCTTCAGTCTATCCTCTAAAGGAATGTCGTCCTAAAGATGATCCAAATTATCATGATCTGGAGTAACAACATGAGAAATCATGTTACAGGTTCTGACTTTTCTACGTTTCTTGGATTTTGAAGTTTTACCTTCATCTTCCATTTCAGGTACTAAATCAGGATGTACCCACATGATTTCACCATTTTTTAATGTGAGAGGTAATAATCCTTCATTTTGCTCTCTAGCAGGCGGGAGATTCACAATTTTCATTGTCGCCTTAGGAATTGGGACAATCCCATCTGAAACTTGCTGTGGAGGAAAACCTCCAAATTGAAGAGAAATCATATTAGTTGTAACTGTATACTCATCATTGGTTAAAGCGATGGCATTAGCATTTATCAACTCTTAGATTTTCTTCTTTAAGACGTAGCAAGCCTTGGTAGGATGATTTATGTATCTATGATAGATACAATATTTGGGATTGTCAGTCAGATTTACCTCATTAGGCCTTTTTGGCTCTGGAATCTGGAGTTTGCCACTCTTTACAAGACATTAGAATATCCCTGGGATATCACTGTCATCAAAAGAGTACTCTTCTTTTGGTTTGGAAGACTCCGAATTATTTGGCGTCCTTTTGGGTTTTGAAAGATTAACCACTAGGGTTTCCTTCCATTTTCTATTGCGATTACCAGAATTATTACCAAAAGAGCCTTTCTTTTCTTTGTCTTCTGAGGCAAAGATCATTCCATCTTCACGAGCCAACCTACCATTGGTCTCGGCTGAAACTGCTGCTATAAAGAACGAGGACCAATATGTGAATTGAGAGCCCGTAAAGACAGCAATAGTTGGTCGAAGATTGATTTTCATGTATCAATCAATGCTGAATCTGGCATACCAGGAGGCATCTTCAAAGTTGCCTGTCGGAAATGTTCGATAAACGTCCGAGTATCTTCCTTCTCCTTTTGTTTGATTTCTATTAAGGAGGACATATTCTTGTCCATGCCTCCTTCATAGAAACGGGAAAGAAATATTGCTTTAAACTCGTCAAAAGACGATATGCAATTATCGGGTAGACTGCGATACCAGTCATAAGCTGAACCCGTTAAACACCCGATGAAAACTCGGATGAGAAGAGCATCATTCTTCTGCAGATGTACAATCATTGTAAATCCCCTAAATTTCTACTACGATTTTTTATTTTGTACTTCGCATACGAGTTCGCATTGTGGTATTGTGTAGCGTGCGAGATTTGCGTGTCGTATTTGCTCGACGAGTGCGAATATGTGTCGAGGTACATATTTTAGAAAAATATTTTTTATTATAAATTTTGTTTTATATATGAAAGTACATGTTCAAACAAAGGTAATAAATATTTTTATTTTTATAAAAAGGTTATTTTATTCGTTGTTTACAAATAAATTGTGATTTGAAAATTATGGTTTAATATTTTGCATTATTTGAAATTTATATAGTAACATATTTTTGTTATTTATAAAAAGCTACTTTATGATTTAATATTTAAGTAATTACCTTGATTTTTGAAATTAATTAATGCTATATTTTAATATTTATGGAAATGATATTTTAAGATTTTGTTTATTGAATATTTGAGTTATTTTTATAATTTAAATATGGAAAAGATTTTATTTTAAATAGGCATTTAATTTAAAGAGAAGATTATCTTGATTGATTTGGATTTAAATCGATTTAAATTAATAAATAATTTACCAAATTGGGACTTAAATCCTCCCAATCCCTATCCAACTGGGAATTCCCACCTCTTATAAAAGGAGACGTACTCCTCCAGAAACTTCCACCATCAACAGATGTGCATTGTGTCTGTGTTCCACGACCATCTACTATATTTTCCATTACATTTTTACAACTCAACCCGACCCCCTCTTCGTCGTGTCAGACAGCCCCGACACGTGGATACAAACAACGTCGTCTCCTCCTTCCTTCTTCGCCACATCCGCAACCCCTGCTCTTCGAGTCCACCCAGAACCACCGCAGCCACCCAACTCTGACCATCCTCCTCTGCAGCGTCCCTCCGTCCCTCTCCCCGTCGTCAGGAAACCTACAGCACCATGAACCCGACACCTTCCCACCATCTTCACCATCACGACCGCCCGTTGCTCCTCCTCGCCTCCTTCTCCTTTCGAGTTCCATCTCCGATCAATCGATCTACCAAAACCCTCACCACCGCAACTGACCAAATCACCACCAACGTCACTCCAGACCCGCCGCCCGACTCGGCGAGTTCCCAGACAAAACCACACAATAAGGAAAGGGAAGAGAAACCCTTACCTCCACCGGCCGTGCGGGTGACCCCGCCTCCAACAAACCCCGGCCGCCGCGCTGACCCCTCGCCCGCCGGTGAGGCCATCCGCCGTCTGCCGCATCCATCAAATCTCGTCCGTCGCGCTGATCTCCTCCGCCGTTCGCTTGTCCCGCAATGGCAGCCACCGACGAGAAGCGAGTCGCCGCCGTGACGAAGCGCCCCACAGCCGCCACGCATCCCAGAACAGGCCGCCCGACGCAACCAGTCTCCGTCGAGACTGCTCCCGGACTTCGCCGCCGCGCCACCAGTCTCCGTCTCAGCCGTGCGGCGGCGCTGGACCACCCCCTTCCAATGCCGGAGTCGCTGGTAACCCTCTCGATCTCCTTCCCCCTTTTCTCGACCACACACTCTCTCTCTTATTGAATGGAAACAGTTGGTTCCTTTTAAAGTTATCATTATTATTATTATTATTATCATTATCATTAATCTAAGGGATTAGCAGTATAGGTTTTATTATTATTAATATTATTATTAGTGTTATAATTACTGAGCTTATCATCATTATTATTATTATTATTATTATTATTATTATTACTGTCATTATTATTGTTATTATTTTAGCAGTTCTAGTATTATTTTATTTTTATTATTATTAAGAAATAATAGTTTTATGTTATATACATTATAAAGTATAGTGGGTTGGATGATTTATATTAGTAGTATATAAAATATTATGACTTTATTTTTAGAAGTATTAATATTATATTAATCTAATTTTATTGAACAAATAGATGATATTTTTCTAAAAATTATTAAAATATTTGACTAATGAAAATGTGGCTTTCTACAATATTTGTATATTTTACCCTGAGATTTCCAAATATTACAAATATTTATTACTTTTAACTACCAGTTTTCTATCTATAAATTAATTTTTACAAAACTATAATATTTGCTTAAAAACGAGTTTTTATTTTCTAAGTATTAGTCTAAAAAGCTATTTTTACTAATAAGATCAGTTTCTGGTATTATAAATATTTTCTAAAAATATGGTACGTAACTCTCTACACAAATTCTTCTCGACTACCACCATTAATCGTGACTAAATCATGCTTCCTATTTTCTTGTGGATTCGTACCCTTACTCATTGATCATAGCTATTGGACAACCAGGACTTGTCAGATTATCGCACTCCAGGAGATACACCAGGCAAGATACCTTGCCATTATACTGTTTATAGTCAGTTGTATTTATTACATATCACTGTTCTTTTATTTCTAGTTCTTACAGTTCTTGATTTATTGTCTGCTTAGTGATATTAGATGTACTTTGTTATTATCCTTTGGTTGCATATGGACTTAGAGTTAAGAGACTACCGTTGTAGTGTATTGCATATACCTTGGCACAGTTGTACCACGAAGATGTGTGAGATGAGTAGCATGTAGAGGTTCTTGTGTGTGGGCTGATCGCCCATGTGCATGCGTTAGGGCTAACTGCTAATAGAGGCATGTTAGGAGACTTAGCAGTTAGTAGAGGTACATGGTCGTGGATGCGACTTGACAGGTACATTGGGTGGGGAGAACATTTCCTTGTCGTATGGGCTTCGATTGCACTTCCCTAGTAACTCGGAAGCTCCGCTGGAGATACGGGTATATTGAACCTCTCAGGTTTGCCACTGTCGTTTTTGAACGTCATGCGCTGTGGTCACTGGTGCCCAAGTGGGGACTATACCAGATCCCATTTACAGCCAGGGCTCATACGACGAAAGGTTTGTTCTCACTGCATGTTCACTTTAGTACGGTTAGGTTACCTAATTTATGTCTTGTCACTTTCTTTGATTGTGGCATATTTAATATTCAGAATTTATATGGCATGTTTATTGTATCTTGTTACGTCCCTCTGAGGACCTGGTTATCTCTCCAGGTGTGTTCTGTGGTTTCTGCAGGTGCTCTAGCTAAGGCCATGACTTGCGCTCTATTCTTCGTGATGTTGCTTTTGGATCATCATCTCCTTCGCTCGATCAATTCATTTTCTTTGTATAAATTCTTCCTTATTTAAATTAGTTGGTAGTAGATTTGTCTCCGCCCAATGATTATATACTTGACAAAATCAAAGTTGCTTTTATATTATTATTTAGCTTTATGGATGAGATTTAGTACCTTGGTTACTGTATTTTACAGCTTACGTATATATACTATACGGCTGGCATGTCTACGTTCCTAGTCCTACATATTTTGGGACTGGGCGTTACAGTCATAATATCAAAATAATTGATATATTGACTGGGAGAAGCCTTTCCATCAAATAACACCATTGATTGTGGCTTGAATTTTGGAGGAAAGGGTACATCATTCCAATGAGGAGGATAAGGTTGCTTAATCCCTAACCTCTGGAGTTGATCCTTGTGCTTCAGAACTTCAAACTGTGCTTTTAGCTCACGCACTGCTTGAATAGCTTTATTATTTTGAGGAAGCACATTCGATTGAATAGTTGCTGGATGTACCGTAATCCCCACCGGAGGTGGTACATCTTCTGGAATGATAGGATCTGGAGATGTAGAATTTTGATTGACAGCACGCTCTTGACTAAGATTATTCAAAGGTACATCAACCCCTTGACTATCTTGAGTTTGTGCTGCTACCTGTACGGTGTTACTACTGCTGGCTGAGCAGTTTGCTGAGTCATTATTATTTGATGCATACTTTGCATCATAGGAAGCATGTCCTTCAGTGACTGCTCAACTGCAGAGAGATGTTGTTCTGTATTAGCAGTTGACGTCTCCGGCTCATCTCCGATAGCATAGGATTCAACCTCCCTTGAACATACAGAGGGATTAGTATAGAGGTATGAATCAACACTATCAGTTTCTGACTTAAAAGACTGGGTACCCCCAGCTTCTGAACCTGAAGATTGCAACTGTCTTTGACTTCTTGACTGGGTATGCTGATATACCCCTTCAAAGGTATCAAGAAGTCTGTTGAACTATTGTTGACCAGGAGTCTGGGACGAGTTGCGTCTTGGACGTCGTCCACTATTGGTATGAGATGCCATATTGACTGATGCATATGACAACTCTTGTTCTTGGTCATCAACTGATTGCTGAGGCATATTGTAGCTTAATCGTTCAAAAACTGACCGTTTAGAAGCCGAACAGCAACATTTGATTACAATCTGGTGACACTGACAATGATGATTTTCTTTGGGGAGTATCACAGGAGATTTTCTGTCTTTACGCTTTTGTACAAGCAACTCGCGTAAATTAGAAGGAGTAGAAGGAATCATCTTCTTTATTATATTTGGGATGGAGAATTGTTTAGTACCTTGTGTATAAAGAAGATTACTGGCTGCATTAGCAGAACCAAACTGGGCATTTTTACGCGCCTGGAGTTACGTGCGTAAATCCTGAGATTTTTGTGCATGAAGAACACCATCAGCATTACGCGTAATCTGAAGGTTTGGTACCTTGCGTAAAGTAGTGTAAGAAGGTTGTTGGTGAAAAACTGAAGTTTTACCAACAATATTATTCTTGTTTTTATGCTGCATGCGTGTAGGCAAATTCACTTTAGATGCAGAGGCATCATTGTGAATTTAATCTACTCTGTCACCGACAGGAGATTTACCTTTACGCGTAGAGCACAAAACATGAATATCTGCCACGTCATAGACGGGATATTTTCCTTTACGCGTAGAGCGTAAAACTTGGGTGTCTACCACGTCACAGACGGGTGACTGATTTTTACGCGCATAGCGTAAAAATTAATTTTTATGCACAGAGCGTAAAACTTGAGAGTCTGCCACGTCACAGACGGGAGACTGATTTTTACGCCCGGGACGTATCACTGAAGTAGAGACTGCTTCGTCACAGACGGAAGCCTCCACAACAGGAGTGGGAAGGAGCAGCGAGTACTACCCCCGGTTCGGAGAATTTCTTCGGAATTCAAACTTTTTGTGCCTTCTGCGATTTTTGAACATTGGAGCAGCGAGTACTACCCCCAGTTCGGAGCATTTCTTCGTAAGCAGTCTGATCGAAGTGTACAACCAGAGTCTTCTTTGTCGATCCGACCGACACATTATTATATTGAGCAATTGCCTTCTCATTAGAGGAGAAGGTCGTCCCCAGCAGTTTCACTTAACAAAATGCCTAAAATTGGCTTTTGAAAGAAAACGGGAAAAAGTACAAAAGTACAAATTGTTCTGGGAAGTATTGCTATGGAAGTCTGATCTGAGAGCGATCACTTTGTTCCTTGGACCATACAATGATGATGAAGAAAACTTCTTGAAGAAGACGAACAATCGGAAGAACTAAGTCACCAGAAAGGTATCGAGCAACGACACTGATGGCACAGTCGAATGCTTTCATGCTTTGCTTCACCCTGTTCCTGAGAAAAAGTTGAAGAAATGCTTCTGAGAATATCACTCTGAAAGTATGAGTTTTCTCAGAATCTCCTCTCATGTATCTCTCTTGATCTTTTGATCCTATATGTGTTAAAATTAAGTCTATTTATAGACTAGACCCTCTGTGCGTAAAAATCAACAAAGTTGGGTCTCTACGCGAGTAACTGTCACCCAAGATGAAAATCATCCTCTACGCATGATGACACGTGTCCCATATAAAGTTTTGATCTCTGCGCATGGTGACACGTGTCCCACTACTTCAACAAAATGGGGAAAGCACGTACACACGTTTTTAGATAAGTGTGGCATGAAAGCCACGTAAGCAGACCACGTTCTCATGTATCCAGAAAAGATCGGGCGTAAAAATGACCTAAAATATACTTCCTGCGTAAAGTAGCAGACTGGGCGTAAAATAGCCCAAAATAAACTTCTCGCGTAAAGTGGCTGAAAAATAGCCTTGAGCGTAAAATTATCTCAAATAAACTTTACGGGCACAACAGCCTTGAGCATAAAAAGCTCAAATAGCTTTCGTGCGTAAAAGAAGCAATCTCTTGAGCATAAAGTAGTCTATCTGCATACTAAACGACAAGTGTTGGGTTTAGTGTAAATCAAATCTTCTCGGCTTTTGTGCACTGTTCTTGTCAGAAAATCATTATGTCAGAACAGTATCACGCGCATTAAATGCGATGATTTGACAGTCTGTCCCTCGCGTAAAAGCTTTGAGGATGGCTCTCGCGTAAAGTAGCTCGCATAGAATTTTACTCTGTTTAATCTCTGTGGAAAGTCTGAGTCCTGACTCAGTTTGACTTGCGTAAAGCTCTCAACTTCTTTGATTTGGTTTATAAAGTATTTTTTACGCTCCTACACTATATGTATACATATATATATAAATAGATTTAATTTCAGGTTTTAATGGAAAATCTAAGGGTGGATTCGGAAAACGGGGTCTGGTGTCTGGACTCGGGGTCGGACCCCGGGCATGGGATTGGGACAGGCCCCACACACAAAATCCAACAATTAATTTTAAAAATAATGTTTTCTTGATCTGATTAATATAATAATAATAATAATAACAACTAAAAATATCAAACTATGGAACACTGCTGCAACAGAAACTCCACAACTGACAAAAATCCAATAATTCAAAATTCAGTGTTTTACAACTACTTGGACGCATGGCATGCTTTGATTGATATGCGCTTGGTCATGGGCAGTGTTACAGACACGTTCTTTAAGATTAGTGGCATGTGTGCCACGTTATCTAACTACTTTAGGATAATTTGATAAGATAGCGCCAACTGCTAGGTAGCGTCAGGCGCTACTTTCTATTCTGTGACTTTCTAAATGATATGATGTCATTGATTATCTTGCGCCAACTGCAGATGGCGCGAGACAGTTGTTAGTCATTTATGACGAATATGACACGTCCGACAAAATCTCCTCGAGCATCACGCGCCCGGGATTCGAACAGATTTCTCCACTGACGTGTTGTCAGTCATAATGATAACTGTTTAGCTTCTCTGAGAAGATGGCCACGTGGCAGGCAGCGCCACTTGATGACCATCGTCTATTGATGTTCTGCGCCATCTGATATCTGGCACCACTTGATGATTTAATTGATGGCACTATTTATAAGTAGTGCCTGATGTTGATTGTACTTTTTAGGCTTCTACAAGACCCCCTTCAAAGTTTACAAATTTGAAAAGCTTTAAAATTTGAAATACTTTGAATAAGAAGCGGTTAGCGCATAGTAGTATCATAACCGACCCGACTTTCAGGCGCAGATCGTGCGACTATTACGTCTAAGGCTTAGCTATAAATAGTTGAGAAGAAAGAGAAAAATACTCTTTACTTGAAATTTATTTCTCTCAAACTCTTATTCTTCAGTTTTCGAAACTTTCAAACCGATCGCAATGGCCCCGAAGAGATCCATCGCTGCCGAAAAGGAAAAAAAAAAGTGGCCGGAGACACTTCGCGTGTGCCCCTACTAAGGGTGCCACAGCACATCACGCCGTTGGCGAGAGTCGAAGAGGCGAACCTAGCCCTGGAAGGTAAGAAATTGAACGAAGAAGATGACAGCGGACTGCTCGTGCCATTTACGTGTAGCATGATCAATAGGCTAACATCGACCACCTCTTTCATAGTGTTAGTCGAAGCTTTATGCCATCTGCACCAGGCACCACCTCTTTCAGAGTGTTTGGCTAAAATAATCATAACCAATGACGCCCTGTGCCATTTGTCATATTCTCAACAAGCTGTGACATCTATCATTATGCACAGACCATGCGCCAATACGATTGATGTGCCATCTGACTTGAGAATTATCGTTTTGCATGCGCTGGCTGAGGACTGTTTTTATACCCTGCGCCATCCATGATTGGCATAGAGTATTTCTTAATTTGAAGAAACAATCTTTTCAAGATTTA
>JANAVB010006798.1:3776471-3788971 GCA_029216955.1 Iris pallida | reverse complement strand
GATGTTGCGACCTAGGACATCGTTCTACCACCAATACTGTGGCGTAGGCTGGACGTACCCACTTCTCGTGTCCTTACACTGGGTGCGGGTCGTGACACATTTTTAGTGGTGGCCCATGCAGGTTGAGTCGCAAGTAGTACAATTTGTAGAGGTGTTCAAACTAGAGTGTCACTACAGCCTGCAGTAGGATATAGGATATAAGTTTAAGGTACTCAATCACATTAGAAAAAACTTTTATCTAATTCTTGCGGCTAGTTGCCTTTCTTTGAAATAAACTCCTCCTTGATTATATCGCTTCCTTCTCAGTAATTGATTCTTTGTTTGATCGTCTTCAGGATGGTGGAGACACGATCGCATCGCTCTGGCCGAAGGGATACCACTGAGAGGTCTGCCACTTCTCGTCCGATTCGTTCCAGCTCAGGTAGGAGCATCTGCAGCTTTTGGGGGTGCTCCTCTACCAGTTTCGAGGACTACTTCGGGAATTCAGAAGATGCTACCGCCACCGCCTCAGGCACAGTTGATATGGCACAGTTCTTTTCATTCTTCGAGCAGATGATAGAGGCTCAGCGGCGCCAGTCGGACGATATGAGGCAGGGTATTGACAATGCCCATCAGCTAGCCATGTTAGTAGTAGAGAAGGTGACTGTCGAGCCGCAAGGAGGGTAGATACAGCCGTACCAGCTGAGGACCCTGGGCATTTAGGACTTTCAGAAGATGTGGCCGCGAGACTTCAAGGGTACTGAGGGTATCCTATATGCCGACGATTGGTTAGTATATAGAGGAGATCTTACGCCTCGCGGAGATACCGGCTAGACTTCAGATAGAGGCAACGGACAGCCAGATACAGGGCCATGCCTGCACATGGTACCAGACCGACCCCAGGGTTGGTATAGAGGGGCAGACATGGAAGGCTTTCAAGAAGCTCTCTAGGAGATGTTCTTCCCTGACACAACACTTGGCACCTTGGAGACGCAGTTCGAGAACCTGGTTCAAGGGAACTAGACAGTAGAGGAGCCGCCTGGGCAGATTCGTTTAGGGCCTTAGCGAGACGCGAAGGCTAGGAGGTTCAGAAAGGTCTTGGTCAAGGAAGCCAAGTCCTTGACCAAGAGTGACAAAAATGCTACCTTGAGGAGATTCTGTCAGGAGCTATGGCAGCAGAGGACGACCTCTAGCTGAAGCTGGAGAGAGGTCATGATTCACATGGAGCCGGCGGTAGTGGAGGTCCGGCCAAGAGGCCCTATTTTCAGCAACAGCATCAACAGAAGCCCTTCCAGCAGCAGTAGTTCCAAAGTCAGGGTCGTGCGCCTTTTTAGCAGAGGCAGATACATCAGGCACCTAGACAGCAGCAAGTCATCAGTTGCACCTTATGCAATAAGCCAGGGCATGGGTAGAACGACTGTAGGAAGAGGCTAGGCAAGTGCCTACTCTGGGATTTGCATATTTTTTTCAGTTGTTATTTTCAATATTTCTTATTTGTTGTTATTATAAAACTGTGCGTCCAATCACACTTAGGTACAAACGACTCTATCGGTCATTTTCTTGTTTTTGTTTTATTCTCTTGCATTGACTTAGTCTAGTGACCACCATTTGATGATAAGGTATTGGTATATCTCATACGGCCTTGACACCTAATTTATCATATGTGAGTCACATATTAGACGTACTCGCATAGTCGACCGGCCACCGATACGTATGAGGCGTATGATGGTTAGGAGTAACTACCAATTATTTGCATGCTAGTAGACTTGACAGTTACTAGAGGTTCATATGAGTCATGGATGTGACTCCACTAGGCATGGGGTAGAAAGAACAGTTCCTTGATGTATGGGCCACATATTCATTACTATTGTACCTGAAGCTCTGCTGGAGAGCAGGTTCACCTTACTATTACTGATTCCCTCTGACGTTCATGGAGCGTTATGGACGTTTTCATACTGATTCCCTCTGACGTTCACCGAGCGTTATGGACGGATACGACTGGTTTCCGAAGGAAGGGATGATGCCACTGCTATACAGCCCGAGTGCCCATATGTGAAGGATTGTTCTTTATTACATATTCACTATAGTACAGTTAGCACCCTATTGTATGCATCCCTTATTTTTTATTATATATCACAGTTTATATGGCATGATGTTTTCTATCTTGTTACGTCCCTCTAAGGACCTGGTTATCTCTCCACGTGTGCTATTGTCATTCACAGATATTCGAGTCGTGGTCGTGATCATCTCTATTTCTACGAGGATGATTGCACTTGGATCGTCTTTGCTTCTCTCGCCAAACTCATTTTATTTTCATGTATTTCTTCCCTTACTTGTTGGTAGTGGATTTGTCTCCGCCCAACATATGTAACAAAAATATTTCATAGTTGATTATATGATATCTTTTATTCTTTCATTTTATGGATGAGATTAGATTACTCTTGGTTTACTGTATTTTATAGCTTATGTAATCATACGAGGTTTTCTATATATTGGAGTATACTTCGTATGTATGTAGCTGGCATGTCTACGTACTTAGTCCTAAGTATTTTGGGACTGGGGCGTTACATATTTTTGGTGGGCCATGCAGGTCAAGTTTATCACTTCGGTTACGTTATTGTACCGATATGAGCCTGAGATAGGATTAGAGTCTAGGATCTCATCCATATACTTGACATTCTTTTTTGACTCCAAACTTCGAACTCTCGTTTGCCTCCCTTGATTGCATCTTGTTTGACCCCTTTCTACCGTGAATCCTTACTTTCTCGTGCTTAATGTCGGTTAGGAAGATGACTACACTAGTATATGCTCATATGTCAAACACGTGACTGAAGGATTACATTCACAATTAGTATACATTGAGGTCTTATTTAAGATATAGAGGCATTTATTTTTCTAAAAGTATAATCTTAAGGATTAGTTAATTCTATGTTGGGTAGTAGCAATATTACGAACTTTGAGGACAGAGAGAATTTTATCTTGAGACAACTAGGAGTATTCACCAAAGGATTGATAGAAGATTGAGTAAAATCTTTGATTTTGAAGATTTAGAAAATATTTATGATTTTCGGGTTAACTATTCATATCTTTTGAGGATATAAATTTACTTGAGGAAAATTTTAAATTTCGAACTGTGTCATACGATCTATGATTGATAATTTATTTAAATTTTGAGTTTAATATTTCAATTGTGAGAAAAAAAATTTAAATTTTGTCGCATAATTCACAATTTATAAGATTATCTAAATCTTGAGTTTAAACTTTGGATTTAATATTGTGATTTTGTGAAAAATTTATTAAGAGATATGATAAAGCTTATTTTGAGATTAATTAGAGGAATCTAAATTTTTTTTAGTTATGATGGATGACCTCAACCGACTAGAGAATAAGAAAAGTTTAGTTTGTGCATATTGGAGGGAAAATATATATATTTTGTCATACTAAGGGTTATCTTAGGGTTATTAAAGACTTGAATTATTTTTATGAATATGCTTGAATATCGTAGTTTATGTCAAACTTGGAAATACATATTGGGAACTCAAATTTTGGGATTAAATCTATCTTGATAGAGAACCAAGAAGCAGGCAAGGTCACCCTAATGAGATAGAGGTACTCTCCATCCATGACCAAGATAGTTGTATAACACAAGTATAGTTAGTCTTCGACCAAACTATGTGACTATATCTCAATTTTCACTTACTCGACCTTTCTCCAAATCCAGATCTTTTATTGTGACCTTCTAACCGTTTGAAATTTGAGAAATGATTTAATCGTTCATTGACTGTATCCACCTAAGAGACTATCTTTTCTCTGAAAACTGTGTCCCAAAATTATTTTACTAGATTCCTTAATTAATTTTATTTCATGCTTCAACTTGATCTTCTTTAATGTTTGTGCATTAATTGTCACTTCATGAACTCACACTTTCTATTTTAGATCTTTTTGTGTCCTTTACCGTGACTTGATATTTGGAGTGTAATACTAGCTGTTACCTTCCAAAAATTTCATATGTAAGACCTAGATGAGCTCACCTTCATGTAGGTATATCATGTCCTACTCAAACACGTCCCTTGGTACTCTATTTTTGTGATATGACTTCGGGTCATAAAGACTAGACTATAACCTTTACCATGATATCGATATATTTTTCGACCAAGGATGGGACTCAACCTCGACTCAATTCTTTCGATCCGATATGTGATTTTGTTCTACTTAATTCCTCAAATGCTTAACTTTGTGCTTTATCATGATTGCTTGACCCATTGTACCATCACACTACTAGTATAACTCTTGTAAGTTGGTTAGAATACCTCATGACCTAACAAACCTTTGTCCTTGTGACGCATATTGATAAGTTTACTTAGACTATAGAATTCAGAGGACCCTAACTTATCTAGTCAACCAAGCCATAGATAAGAAAACACTAGGACGACTGCATAAGCCCAAACTTCAGGCAAGACTTAGATTTTAATGGATCTTGACTATTTAATTTCCTTCATTAGTATTCCTTACTTATATTTTGACATCTTATGATGCTAATTTAGCCTTAGTTTTGCAAGCTTATTCTTTTATCGAGCTTTTCACGACATATGTATATTGGGGACGTCCACTAATACATTATTTAATCAGAACCGATACATGATGGTCTGATCAACCTAGTCCACTTTGGTTCGCTTTTCATATATTGATCGACGTGGATGGAGACACAGTTAAACTTGGCCTCTAGAATTCTATCCGCGACTGCCTTGGCAATTCTTTTTAAAAAAATGCAATCGTCTTTGAACCACTTATTCGTATTCGATAATATCTTCTTCGAACTCTTTATTATTTTGTCTTTCGCCTATATTAGAAAGACAAACACTCGTACTTGATATCCCCTTAGTTGCCCACCATCTATTGCCAAGATAGTTAACCACTAACCAACCAATGTGACTATATTCCCGTCTTGAGTTACCTTTTTTCCTCTACCCTAGATTATTATCGCAACTTTCTAATCGTTCTTGAAACTTGAAAATGATTCAAATCATTTCCTTAACCATATCATAAACTTAGACGACTATATTCGCTCAAGAAACCATCTCTCCTAAATGTCTAAATTATTCTCTTTGACCTACTCAATTCCTTTCTATTCTCTAATTCGTGTTTTCATAATTTTATTACCTTAACTAGCGACCCTTCTTCAAATCCATAACCATGATATATTTTCGCAGATATCAAAATCACGATCTTCCAATGCATGTTTGTGTCGAACGTCGTTTCTTCGCCTCATCCAAAAATTTAATCGTATTTCGGTATTGATGAACTCTTTCTATCTCCCCTACGCTAGCTATTCCTAAATTTCGAGGACGAAATTCTTGTAAGTTGGGTAGGATGTAAAACCCCTAAATTTATACTACGATTTTTTTAATAAATGGTATGATTTTTGTACTTCGTATTTGTACGTCGTGTACGAGTTTGTATTTCGTAAATTTCTTCTCAAGTGCGAATAAGTGCGAAGTACATATTTTTATAAAATTTTAATTATATAGATGTACAAAATATTTTAAAATAGTAGATGTAAATATTTTATATTGCTTGAAGTTGTAAATGCGTCGCGCCGAGGATTGCCAAACTTTATTTTTATTTAAAAAAGGCCATTTTATTTTATGGTACTAGTATAACTAGTAATTTAGAAAAACTGTGTTTTATGTAAGTATTATTTTTGCATGCGAGTGTATATATATTTGTATTTTCAAATTAATTATTATCATTAATATAATATTTCGAAAAGGTATAAATATGGGTTTATTTAATATGTAATTAATTATGGTGATTTAAGTTGAAAAAAAAATATTAAGTTATTTAAATACGGTTTAAATTAGAGGTAGAATCTATCTATATTGGATTATATTTGATTGAGTTACTTTTAAATCAATTTGAATTAAATAGTGGAAAATTTAAGGGGAATTAAAACTCTTCTTAGTCCTTATCTTGATAAGACTTTTGTAAACCTCCAGAATTTTCAAAATAAATATTTATGGAATTTTTGGATTTTTAATATTGACTTATTATATAATTTGTATTATTTTACATATATTTAGTACAGTGCATTAGCGAATTAGCATAAAAATATATAAAGCTATTTTTCTAGTACATTAAGGATTTAAACTATATTATATAATTTTTCTCAAAATTTTAGGATGTATTTCATAACTTTTATTACTTTTTATATGTTACTTATATTGTACACTATTTACATAATATAGAATAAATGTCAATTTAGTATTAAATATTTCAGCTTGTATAAATGAGATTAGATGAAGGTAATTTAAATAAATATTAACTTTATTTATTATCGATAGTAATTTTAAATAATGTTATAGATAATTTAGATAAATATGAACTATATTCTAAGTAAATCATAATCCTATGTCTAATAGGACAGCATCCCTATCTACATTATATCATAACAAAGTAACTCCTATCAATATACATCAAATCCTATCTAATTTAGGAGGTAAATCTGAAATAAGTACCTATATATACCAAATACATTCCCTTCCTATCAACCATAATTCGAAATTATTTTAGTCCAATAGGAACTCAAAAATTCGTCATCAGAATTCAGCTCCGCTTTTTAGTGGCAAGAGCAACTTAGAACGACGATATCTCCTAGCTCCGAACTCCGTTTCGCCTCCAGTTTTTTTAAAAAAAAGCGTATCAAGGTAAGCTTTCCAGAAACTATTTTAATAGACAAAATTTGTTCTGTAGATTTCTGCAAAACTGTTTGAGTATCTAGTGTCCCAAAAATAACGTGTTTCAGTTTTTCGCGATTTCGGGAGATTCCAGAAATAAAAAATGCGATCCGTTTAGTTTTTCGAAAAGCTGATACGAAAATATATGCCATATCCTAATTTCAGAATCTATTAAATAAATGTAATAGGTGCAGTATTAATTATAATTAGATAATAGACTATTTTCAGCATCCGAAATTGTTTCTACACCTTTCCTTTGTGCGTTGTTGTTGATTCGTCGCCAGGACATCATTACCTCACTTCGGACATTAGGCAAGATACCTTATCACCTTACTCTGTGATTTACATATTCTTATTTTTAGTTATTATTTTAGTATTTCTTATTTGTTGTTATTATAAAACTGTGCGTCCAAGTCACACTGGGTGCGAGCGACTCTATCGGTCGTTTTCCTGTTTTGTTTTATTCTCTTGCATTGACTTGGCCTAGTGACCACCCATTTGATGATGAGGTATTGATATATCTTATACGGCCTTGTCACCAACTTTACCATATGGTGAGTCACATATAGGACACGTACTCGCGTAGTCGGCCGGCCACCAATACGTATGAGAATGCGACGGTTAGGAGTAACTGCCAGTAGATTGCATGCTAGTAGACTTGGCAGTTACTAGAGGTTCATATGATTCATGGATGTGATTCCACTAGGGCATGGGGGGGAATAACAGTTCCTTGATGTATGGGCCACATATTCATTGCTATTGTACCTGAAGCTCCGCTGGAGACGCAGGTTCACCTTTCTATTACTGATTCCCTCTGACGTTCATGGTGCATTATGGACGTTTTCTTACTGATTCCCTCTGACGTTCACTGAGTGTTATGGACGGCAACGACTGGTTCCCGAAGGAAGGGATGATGCTACTGCTATACAGCCCGAGTACCCATATGTGAATGATTATTCTTATTACATATTCACTATAGTACGGTTAGGCACCCTATTACATGTATCCCTTATTTTTTATTATATATCACAATTTATACGGCATGGTATTTCTTGTATCTTGTTACGTCCCTTGAGGACCTGGTTATCTCTCCAGGTGTATGCTATTGTCATTCACAGGTATTCGAGTCGTGGCCGTGATCATCTCTATTTTTCGAGGATGATTATACTTGGATCGTCTTTGCTTCGCTCGCCAAACTCTTTATTTTTCATGTATTTTTTCCCTTACTTGTTGGTAGTGGATTTGTCTCCGCCCAACATATTGTACAAAAATATTTCATAGTTGATTATATGATATCTTTTATTCTTTATTTGTGGATGAGATTAGATTACTTTTGGTTTACTGCATTTTACAGCTTATGTATTCATACGAGATTTTCCATATATTGGAGTATACTTCATATGTATGCAGCTGGCATGTCTGTACTTAGTCCTAAGTATTTTGGAACTGGGGTGTTACATTTGGTGCCCGCATAGAGCCGATATCAAAGCACGTCTATAGAGTGAACAACAGCGAGCTGTGGAGTTGAAGAAGCAGGTGGATGAGTTGTAGGACAAAGGTTTCATCCGATCGAGTTCTTTCCATGGGGTGCACTGGTACTCTTTGTACCGAAGAAGGATGGATCGGTACGAATATGTATTGACTACAGGGCTCTCAACAGCCTCACGATCAAGAATAAGTACCCGCTGCCGAGATCGACGATCTATTCGATCAGTTGAGCGGAGTGAAGGTATTTTCTAAAATTGATCTGAGGTGTTACCATCAAGTGAAGGTGAAGAAGCAGGAAATTCATAAGACATCATTTAGGACACGGTATAGCCAGTTTGAGTTCATGGTGATGCCGTTTGGGTTAACTAATGCCCCGGCGGTGTTCATAAACATGATAAACAAGGTATTCCACCAGTACTTGGACAAGTTCATGGTGGTGTTCATTGTCGACATCTTGGTGTACTCAAAGACCCCAGAGGAGCATGAGGAGCACTTGAGAGTGGTTCTGGAGACTCTCAGGAAGGAGAAGAGTTATGGCAAGCTCTCGAAGTGAGTTCTTCCTGGATCGAGTTGATTTCCTAGGTCATGTTGTGACCGGGATAGGATCTAGTCGACCCGAAAAAGATTAGAGTAGTTGAGGCACGAACCGTTTCGAGTTCAGTTGCAGAGATCAGGAGTTTCCTGGGCTTGGCAAGCTACTACAGAGGTTTGTTCAGGATTTCTCCTGGGTTGCAGAGCCATTGACTAGGCTGACCCGGAAGGACGCAAAGTTTATCTGGTCAGAGGAGTGTCAGGTCGCTTTTGATGAGAAGAAGCGGCTGACAACAACCTATTTCTGACATTGCTATCATGATCAAGCGGGTTCACTATCTACAGTGACGCCCCGAGTGGACTCGCAGGTTTGAACTAATCACTAACCCTCGTCCCGAGTGTGGACTCTCTGGTTAGTACTAACCCTCATCCCGAGTATGGAATCTCTGGTTAGTTCACGGCAAGGCACCCTCGTCCCGAGTGTGGACTCTCTGGTGCAAATATAATATCCTCGTCCCGAGTGTGGACTCTCTGATGTAAACACCCTCGTCCCGAGTGGACTCTCTGGTGCAAGTCAAGTCAACACCCTCGTCCCATGTGTGGACTCTCTGATGTAAACACCCTCATCCCGAGTGGACTCTGTGCAAGTCAAGTCAACACCCTCGTCCCATGTGTGGTCTCTGGTTCAAATAATCGATCCTCGTCCCAAGTGTGGACTCACGGATGTAAACAGATCAAGAAAAACACCCTCATCCCGAGTGAACTCTCTGGTGCCAAGGAAACAATATCAAGGATTTAGCAGTTCAATTACACGTACTCGTTCTATGACACGACTCAGCAGCAAGGTACCGATGATAACTCCAAGTGTGAACCACAAGACCAAATATGAACACGGTTATATGCAATAAAAACAACTCAAAAGAATATAATACGAAAAGCACATGTCCATAAACAATCAAAACTGGAAAATGAAATACAATGCATGTAAATAAAACTGTAGAGGAAGGCAAGGTATACTTGCCTGGAGGTTGCACGCAGATCCCAAAAAATATAGTCAACAGGTGAGCCGTATAGTCCAAATCACCATAAATGTCTTCGAAAGCTGAAACAGACATTGCCAACAATCTCAGAATAGTCAAATTATCTAGGATTGCCTGTCCTTAAGTCCAATTCTGGACACAGGGGCAAATCGTAATTTTGGGCCAAAATGGTATCCGCCGTAGGACCCGCTTTGCACCGAAAAATATGCCAGAGTTAATGGTCTCTAAAGTCATCAAATTACATGTCTACGAATTTTTTTGTTGATACGAACCCAACCGTATGTCCAAAGTTGGATTCCGGCAGGCCGTGTAAAAAATCGCCCGTTGAATGAACTATGGGGCCCGCAAAACGGTGATCCGATCAACTGTCTCAGATTTGGACCAAACTTGGCATACAGGACCCTAAAAACGATACGGTCCTGTTGGCGCAAGTTTCACCCGATCTGGCGAACGTGCATAAAGTAATTGGGAAATTTGCAAAGGGCCGATACGGTGAATTTCGACGGATGCATCAAATTCGTCGCGCACACATGACCAATTTTAAGTCTGTCAAAGCCCACATATCCACGAAGCCGTTACGCACCTTTCGATGCTTATGGTTCGCGACCACGTCGCCCGAATTGGCGGGACGCACGTTGGATCGGAAGAATTTCTAGTTTTTGAAAAACAGTTTTTAATGATAAATTCTTGATTTTGCAAATTGTTTTCTCTTCAGGTAATTAATGAAAATTAAAATAAAACAGGTTGGGATGCCCTATATGTTGTCTTCAAGTGTGTTTAATTAGATTTTTGATACTATCGATGAATCGACCAGAATCGATCTCCCAACCGAGGCACTTGGACTGTCTGAAAACTATTTTTGAAACAGTTTTCCTTCGATGTTTGCATCGATTTTCTGGATCGATGGCTCGTCCCCATCGAATTCTATTTATAGGGACTTCTAGAGGGTCATATAGTGTTCCTCTACGAGTAGATAGATCAAAATTTAATCGAAGTTAATGGGAGAAATCAAACCTCAAAGTCGCCTGGTCCTCAACTACTGCTGCAGCGGCTGTCCTGCTTGCTGCGGCTATTTTTCGCTCGTGGCGACCTGCTCCGGCCTAGTGTGGTGGCGCACGGCCGCTGGGTGGGTCGCCAGGGAGTCAGGGGTGGCAGCGAGTTGTCGCTTAGGGTTTCGATTTCGAACTTCTCACTTTGATATATATCCTGTGGTCGGCCTTGTATTGGGGGGGGCAGGTTCGTATCTTGAGGGCTGAGTTCTATTGGGTCGGGTTCGCTCAGCTGGAATTTAGATTTTGCTTAGTTGGCTGGGCTGTGTTGCCCCCTCTCCATATAGATACATATGCGTTGAATAATGGAGCAGTGCTCTCGGTCTGGGGAAAAGCTAGGGTTCGGCCAAATTTGTGTTTTGCTGGGTTGCCTTGCATGGCTTAGGCCGGCGTGGAATGGCTTGTGGGCAGGCCGGGTTGGACTTAGTTTTAGATTTCCTATCTTTTTCTATTTCATTAACCATATATATATATATATTATATATATTTATATAAAATCTGTACGTATATACATATATACTATATATATATATATATATATATATATATATATATATATATATTTGAAACAGGAGATTTTATTGAATTAAAACAGACAAGTAGCAGGGCCCACAAGCGGCCACCCTGCTTCAAAATTCAAAACAAAAGAGGAAAAGAAAAGTCAAAGCCCCAAAAGCGCGTGCGCCCCGAGGGGGAGCGCGGGGCCCCAGGAGGGCCGCAGCCCGAGGGCTTCGGGAACCCACGCTCACCAGAGGGGATAGGGGGGAGCCCCAGGGGCCGGGTGGGGGGTGGCTTCAGGGAGGGGCCACGTCGCCGGGGGGGGAGTCCACGGCAGCCATCGCCGGCGAGTCGAGGGAAGAGTCCATGGCAGCCATCGCCGACGAGTCGGAGGGAGAGTCCATGGCAGCCGTCACGAAGAGGAGGGGCCACATCGTCGACGATCGGAGGGGAGAGTCCACGGGGGGAGTGACGGAGGGGGGGCCGCGGCGAGCCGGAGGAGCCGAAGAGAGACGGGGGGACCACGGCGAGCCGGTGGAGCCGGAGGGGGTGCCACAGCGAGGGGAGTCGGAGGGACGCGACCCGGAGAGGGCACGACCGCGAGCGGCTGTGGCTGGGGGCTCGAGACCCGCGTACGAGCTGCATGCGGTGGACCGCCTAGAGAGGGAGGGAGAGACGGGGAGCCGAAGAGGGAGGACCGCCTGGAGAGGGCGGAGAGCCTGGAGGAGATGCCGGGAGAGGAGAGTGCGGCCAGCCGGCTGAGGGAGGAAACGGGGAGGGCGGCCAGCCGGCGCGGGGGGGCCGATCACCTGCGAGGGACGGCCCAGGCATACTGGGAAAATGGCAGCCGGGCTGCGCCGGCGAAGGGAAGAGGGCTGCTAGATCCGTCGGAGGGTGGGCAGCGATAACTGCGGGACCTCCGGGGGGCATGACGCTGGAGAACAGGGAGGAGGAGCCGGGAGCGCGCAACGGGAGGAGGAGCCGGGGGTCGGGAAAGAGGGTTCCGGGCGGTCGAGGCCTGAAGCAAGGGGGTTCGCCTCCGGGAGAGGGGCTCAGGGGCCGCGGCCAAGGTGGGGGACGACATCGCGGAAGAGACGGCGGAGAGGAGGGAGCGTCAGGCCGTGGGAGGCTGTGCCACGGCGAGACGATGGGGGGGCCCGGCGGGGGGCCGAGGAGAGAGG
>JANAVB010006798.1:3765829-3775027 GCA_029216955.1 Iris pallida | reverse complement strand
TCAAGACAGTGTGAATTGAGATTCCTAAGGTTTAGTCATAGTCGCAGGCTCGTACCAGTATAGTTACTTAACCGTACGATACGCTCTGACCTGCATGGGCCACCAAAAAAACTTGTCACGACCCGCACCCGCTTTTCAGACGCGAGCTCGTGAGCAAGCCAGCTACGCATCAAGCGGACTCCAGCCCGACTCGAATACGTAAACGCTGTCAAGGCTATGTTCTACTGCTAAATCATGGCAATGTAATCTTTATCTCAAATCCACAATAAGTATACGAAACATGAATGAACACTATTGGGTCATGGTCTGCAGCCCACTAGCATAAATGTCCGATAAGACTCCAAGATATAACAAGAGTCTATAAACTGAATCAATAAATAGATATTGTATGATACTGAAAGGAAAGCACGAGAGGATAACAACGCAATATCACTGACAAATACCTGAATCTCACAAGCAATATTGTAATCGTCTGAAACCTACAATGTCATTATCATCCGCCAACCAGAACTGCTAACTAACTCCACGCATCACTAACCGAAGAGATTATCAGTCCTCAGAGGACATAGCAAGATACATAAAAGCATACCTATCTAGTAGTTTTATCATGCGCAAGAAAAAAAACAAAAAAATAAGAAACACACGACAATGTCCACGACACGAATATGAATACTAGAACACTACATATGAATGAACTGCCGGGTAAACAATGAACATGAGATCAATGGAAGAACAAACCATCGCCCCGAGTGGACTCGCAGGTTTGAACTAATCACTAACCCTCTCCCGAGTGTGGACTCTCTGGTTAGTACTAACCCTCATCCCGATATGGAATCTCTGGTTAGTTCACGCAAGGCACCCTCGTCCCGAGTGTGGACTCTCTGGTGCAAATATAATATCCTCGTCCCGAGTGTGGACTCTCTGATTAAACATCCTCGTCCCGAGTGGACTCTCTGGTGCAAGTCAAGTCAAGATCCCGATATATTATATATTATATAAAAATATATATATATATATTTATATTTATATTTTATATATATATTATTATATATAATATATATATATATATATTATATATAAATCTATGGACGTATATACATATACCTATATTTATGCATATATAGAAAGGAAATACATATACCTATATTTATGCAAAAAAAATGCACACATATATTTTGAAACAGGAGATTTTATTGAATTAAAACAGACAAGTAGCAGGGCCCACAAGCGGCCACCCTGCTTCAAAATTCAAAACAAAAGAGGAAAAGAAAAGTCAAAGCCCCAAAGCGCGTGCGCCCCGATGGGGAGCGCGGGCCCCAGGAGGGCCGCAGCCCGAGGGCCTCGGAACCACGCTCGCCAGAGGGGATAGGGGGAGCCCGATTAGCCGGGTGGGGGGTGGCTTCAGGGAGGGGCCACGTCGCCGGAGGGGGAGGGGAGTCCACGGCAGCCATCGCCGGCGAGTCGGAGGGGAAGTCCATAGCAGCCATCACCGGCAATTAGGAGGAAGAGTCCATGGCAGCCGTCACGAAGAGGAGGGGCCACATCGTCGACGAGTCGGAGGGGAGAGTCCACGGTTGGGGGAGTGACGGGGGGGAAGGGGGGGCCGCGGCGAGGCAGAGGAGCCTTAGAGAGACGGGGGGCCACGGCGAGCCGGTGGAGCTAGAGGGGGTGCCACGGCTAGGGGAGTCGGAGGGACGCGACCCGGAGATGGGCACGACCGCGAGCGGCTGTGGCTGGGGGCTCGAGACCCGCACGCGAGCTGCATGCGGTGGACCGCCTGGAGAGGGAAGGAGAGACGGGAGCCGGAGAGGGAGGGACCGCCTGGAGAGGGCGGAGAGCCTGGGGAGATGCCGTGAAGAGGGATACGGCCAGCCGGCTGAGAGGGGAAACGGGGAGGGCGGCCAGCCGTGCGCGGGGGGCCGATCACCGGCGAGGGGCGGCCCAGGCATATTGGGAAAATGGCAGCCGGTTGCTGCCGGCGAAGGGAAAGGCTGCTAGATCCGCCGGAGGTGCGCAGCGATACTGCGGGACCTCCGGCTGGGGGCACGGCGCTGGAGAATGGGAAGGAGGAGCCGGGGAGCGCGCAGCGAGGGAGGAGGAGCCGGGGGCCGGGGAAGAGGGTTCCGGGTGGTCGAGGCCTGAAGCGAGGGGGTTCGCCTCTGGGAGAGGGGCTCAGGGCCGCGGCCAAGACGGGGAACACCGCGGAGGACGGGGGTGGGGGGAGCGTCGGGCCGGCGGGAGGCTGCGCCACGGGCGAGACGATGGGGTGCCCGGCGGTGGCCGAGGAGAGAGAGGGCCAGGGAGACTCCTGGGAGGAGGGCTTGAGGGAGAGAACCGGTCGGCCGTCTCCTACGCCGACGACGCCAGGAAAATAACAACGTAATATCACTGATAAATACCTGAATCAATAATAGAATATTGCATGATCTGAAAGGAAAGCACGAGAGGATAACAACGTAATATCACTGACAAATACCTGAATCTCACAAGCAATATTGTAATCGTCTGAAAACCACAAGTGTCATAATCATCCGCCATCTAGAACTGCTAACTAACTCTACGCAATCACTAACCTAAAAAGATCATCAGGTCCTCAGAGGATATAGCAAGATACATAAAACATGCCTATCTAGCAGTTTTATCATGCGCAAGAAAATAAACAAAAAATAGGAACACGACAAATGACCACGAATACGAACACTAGAAAAACTACGTATAATGAACTGTCGGGTAAACAATGAACACGAGATCAATGGAAGAACCAAACCCTCGCCCCGAGTGGACTCGCAGGTTTGAACTAATCACTAACCCTCGTCCTGAGTGTGGACTCTATGTTAGTACTAACCCGCGTCCCGTGTGTGGACTCTCTGGTTAGATCACGGCAAGGCACCCTTATCCCGAGTGTGGACTCTCTGGTGCAAATATAACATCCTCGTCCCGAGTGTGGACTCTCTAATGTAAACACCCTCGTCCCGTGTGTGGACTCTCAGATGTAAACACCCTCATCCCGAGTGGACTCTCTAGTGCAAGTGAAGTCACACCCTCGTCCCGTGTGTGGCTTCTCTTGTGCAAATAATCGACATCCTCGTCCCGAGTGTAGACTCACGGATGTAAACAGATCAAGAAAAACACCCTCGTCCCGAGTGGACTCTCTGGTGCCAAGGAAACAATATCAAGGATTTAGTAGTTCAATTACACGTACTTGTTCTATGACACGACTCAAGCAAGGTACTGATGAGAACTCCAAGTGTGAACCACAAGACCAAATATGAACACGGCTATATGCAATGAAAATAACTCAAAAGAATATAATACGAAAAGTACATGTCCATAAACAATCAAAACTAGAAATGAATATAATGCATGTAAATAAAACTATAGAGGAAGGCAAGGTATACTTGCCTGGAGGTTGCACGCAGATCCCACAAAATAGTCAACTCGTGAGCCATAAAGTCCAAACACCATAAATGTCTCCGAAAGCTGAAACAGACATTGCCAACATTCTCAGAATAGTCAAATTAGCTGGGATTGCCTATCCTTAAGTCCAATTCTGGACCAAGGGCAAAACGGTAATTGCAGGCCAAAACGGTATCCGCCGTTGACCTGCTTTGCACCGAAAAACGTGCCAGAGTTAATAGCCTCTAAAGTCATCAAACTACATGTCTACAAATTTATTTTCATGATACAAATCCAAACGTATGTCCAAAGTTGGATTCCGGCAGGCCATGCACAAAATCGCCCGTTGAATCGGACCGTGGGGCCCGTAAAACGGCGATCCGATCAACTGTCTCAGAATTCGACCAAACTTGGCATACAAGACCAAAAAACGATATGGTCCTGTTGGCTCAAGTTTCGTCCTGATCTGGCGAACGTGCACAAAGTAATTGAGAAATTTGCAAAGGGCCGATACGGTAAATTTTGACGGATACGCATCAAATTCGTCGTGCACACACGACAAATTTGAATTCTGTCAAAGCCCACACGTCCACGAAGCCGTTACGCACCTTTCAATGCTTACGGTTCGCGACCACGTCGCCCGGATTGGCGGGACGCACGTTGGATCGAAAGAATTTTTAGTTTTTAAAAAACAGTTTTTAATAATAAATTCTTGATTTTGCAAACTATTTCCTCTTCACGTAATTAATGAAAATTAAAAATCAAAACAAGTTAGGAAGCCTTGTATGTTGTCTTCAAGTGTGTTTAATTAGATTTTTGATACTATCGATGAATCGACCAGAATCGATCTCCCAACCGAGGCACTTGGACTGTCTGAAAACTGTTTTTGAAACAGTTTTCCTTCGATGTTTTCATCCATTTCTGGATCGGTGGCTCGTCCCCATAGAATTCTATTTATAGGGACTTCTAGAGGGTCATATAGGGTTCCTTTACGAGTTGATAAATCAAAATTTAATCGAAGTTAATAGGAAAAATCAAACCTCAGTCGCCTGGTCCTCAACTACTGCTGCTGCGGCTGTCCTACTTGCTGTGGCTGTTTATTCGCGCGCGACGGCCTGCTCCGGCCAGGTACGGCGGCGCACGGCCCCTGGGTAGGTCGCCAGGGAGTCAGGGGTGGCAGCGAGTTGTCGCTTAGGGTTTCGATTTGGAACTTCTCTCTTTGGTTATATATCCTGTGGTCGGCCTTGTTTTGGGGGGTCGGGTTCGTTTGTTGAGGGCTGAGTTGCTATTGGGTCGGGTTTGCTCAGCTGGAATTTAGCTGTTGCTAAGTTGGATGGGCTGGTTGTTTCCCCCTCTCCATATAGATATACTATGCAGTTGACTAACCGAGCAGTACTCTCGGTCTGGGGAAAACTGGGGTTCGGCCAAATTTGTGTGTTGCTGCTGGGTTGCCCGGCATGGCTTTGGGCCGGCCTGGAATGGCTTGTGGGCAGGCCGGGCTGGACTTGGTTTTAGATTTCCTTTCTTTTTCTATTTCATTAACCTTTTATTATATATATATATATAATATATATATATATATATATATATATATATTGTTTTTTTGTTTTTTTTTTGTTTTTTTTTTGTTTTTTTTTGTTTTTTTTGTTTTTTTTTTGCAGAAACAGGAAATTCATTGAAAAAAGCCCACAAGGAGCGGATACAAGGTCCAGACGCAGAGCCGGGCCACAAAGGCCAGACCCGCATGGCACAAAGACAGGAAGCAAAATTCAAAAATTAAAAACTAAAAACCCAAAAAATGGGGGGAAGCGAGGCGCCCAACGCAGGAGGGGGGTACGAGGCAGCCAACGCGGGGCCCGAGGCCTGCACCGTGCGCGTGGCCTGCGGGGGAGCACGAAAACCGAGGGGATGCCTCGGGCCTCTCGCACGCAGTCCCAGGACCGACGCCGTGGAAGGGACGGCCGCCGGGGGGAGGAACCCGCCGGCGACGGAGGAAAGAGGACCCGACGCCGGGCAACGCCGCGGCGACGGTGAGCTGCATCGCCGGAGGCCTGGGGGACGCTCTGAGGGATAGGGGCACCGACGAGACCCGACCGGGGGAGGGAGCTGAGAGGAGCGCTGCGGGCGGCTGAAATCCTGGGGAAGGAGGGGGAGGTGGTGGGGGACGGAGTTCCAGCGCTCCCCACGGTGGGAGCCGACGCCCTGGAGGGAGAGGGAAGGACATGGCGTCGCCGGAGGGGGAGCCAACCCACCAACGGGGGGAGGAAGACGCGGACGGTGGAGGTTCCAGCGAGAGGGCGGAGGAGGGCCGGGAACGCGAGGATGATCCGCCGGGGGGGGGGAAGACGGCGGGGCCCGACCACGGGAGCGTCACGACGGCGAGGGCGTCACGACGGCGGGAGCGTCGTCGACGAGCGCTAGGGGTAGCACCTCACTCCTAGAGCGAGGAGGACCGCATCCGCCTGGGGATGGGCGGGGATCCAGGCCCACCGGCCGGAGACTGGATCTTGCCAGTAAGCGCCGGCCGAGGAAGAGGAAGACGGAGCTGAGGCGGAGGCGGGGAGAGGAGCGGGAGGAGGGAGCGACAGGAGGTGGTTGGTCGACTGGGCGGGGTGCGCCTGGAGGACATCCTCGAACGGAGCGAGGGGGCTGGAGGAAGGTCTACGGCCGAGGCGGGGGGGAGGGGGGAAGGCGCGGAGGGCGGGGCAGGTGGCGTCGAGAGGGGTGTCTCCGTCGGGGCAGGGGGAGGGGACGCCGAGAGGAGGATAGGAGGGACGACGAGGAGGGCGGAGGGGGAGACCGGAGGAAGGGGGCGGGGGGCTGCTCGAGGAAAGGAGCTGCCAGCTCGGGCGGGAGGCGAGAGGATACGCCGGCGGAGGGGCCGAAGAAGGGAGGAGGGAGGCACCGCCGAGGGCGGCGGGCGGAGCAGGCACCGCTCGTGCGGCGGCGAGCACGCCAGGCGGGGGGCCGAGGAGAGAGGGCGCCTGGGATGGCCGCAGGCGCCTGGCGCGACGACCCCTCCGATGCCTAGGTCGGCGGAGGCGACGAGGCCGGTGGAGCGCGGAGGAGGGGGAGCTACACGTCGGACAGACGCCGAAGGAGGGTGGGCTCCGCGGGAGAGGGAGGTCCGACCAACCGGCCGCGGCCAGCTGGGGGACCCCGAGGAGCGGGGCTCCTTCCGAGGGAGCCAAACCCATGCCATTATATATATATATATATATATATATATATATATATATATATATATATATATATATATATATATATCAGAGCGCGCATCGCCTCGGTGATCGCCCCAAACCCTAGCCGCTCCTCTTCTTCCACGACCCCGACTTGGCCTCTGGCCGGGCCGGCGTCTCACCGCCTGTGGAGACACTCGCTCCACCGGCCACCCTCCGTTCGATGGCTAAGTCGTTTGCCGAGGTGGTGAGGGGGGGAGGGGGGGACAAAGCCCCGTCTTCTCCTTCGATCGCGATCAGAGCTCCTTCCTTTTCGAGAGGGATCCCTGTGATCTCCTCCTCGGAGGAGGAAGAAACTATTCTTGCGGATCCTTTCCGATTCGCGCTCATTGGCAAGTTTTCCCACTCGGGTTGCCCCATGGACGTGATCCGGAAAGCTTTCATCAATTTTAAGTTTGCGGGCCTTGTTCAAGTCGGCTCCATTGATCCCAAGCACATTCTCATTCGTCCACAGGAGGAGGTGGACTTTCTTCGCCTCCGCTCCAAAGATCTTTGGTTCATCACCAAAGCCCCCATGCGTATGTTCCGGTGGCACAAAGACTTCTCCCCATCTGAAGAATCCCCCTAGCTCCAGTCTTGGTCTCCCTCCCAGGGTTACCTGTCCAGTTCTTTAACAAAAATGCTTTGTTCTCATTAGCCATGGGTATTGGTAACCCTCTGCGACTGGACCGAGCGACGAAAGATCTGACACGTCCTAGTGTCGCACGCATCCTCGTAGAACTTGATGCTAGTAAATCTCATCCCCCCTCCTTACGATCCAGCTGTCTAATGGCAGAAAGATCTCTCAAAAAATGGAATATGAATCTTCTCCAAGGTACTGCTCATATTGTAAACACCAAGGGCATGTTCGTAGTGCATGCAAAGCTATCCAGAGAGACAAACAACCTATGAAAGAAACCCTTACATGTGATCCTGTGACGCACGTGACCAATGGAGAGGGATCTACTCAAGCCACAACTCCTCCGGCGGCCGGCAGTAATGACCTGGCTCACCCATCTATAAATGATCTGCCCCTATCGCCGAATCCCGAAGCTGCCTTAACTACGTGTCTCCCGCACGTGAATCCCCCCACACCTCCCCATGCTCCTCCAAATAGCGAACTGCCACGTACTCCCTTACGTCAAGATCCCGACATCACATCTGCTCAGGGTGACGACGGCGTCAATCAACTGACAGACACGGTCACCCTGACTGAGATGGCCCCCATCAAGACTGTGCTCCCCTCCGTCCAGGAGGACATAGCCAATCCCCTACTCTCCTTCCAGCTCTCCCCGGCCAAGAAGTTCCTTCTACTATCCCTGTTCTTTCCGGCCAAGAAGATCCTGCTCCGGCTGATGACCAACTCGAAGAAGGTGAAATTATCTCTCAAGGAAGGTCGTGGGCTCTTCAGGTGGAAGAGGAGAAAGCCCTTACTACCCAGACTGCGGGTGAAGACCGCAGCGTTGCCGAACTCCGACGTAAGAAAATTCTGCCGCCGCCATCCAATCGCATCCTCCGGTCTGCAGCTAAGCTCTCTGCAACTACATCCTCCTCAACCCCCCCTGATGCTTGACATGCTCTTTTGGAATGTTAGGGGTATAGGTAACCCTATGACCCTTAAAAGAATAAAAACTCTTTGTCGTATTCATAAAGTACAGTTCCTAGCTATTATAGAACCTAAAGTCACTCCAGATCAACTGCACTTCTATCAAGTTAAACTCGGTTTTCACATGGTCTTCACAAACGCCAAAGGAAATATCTGGATTTTTTGCAGTAAGGAAGGACAGCTCAGCTTAGCAGATTCCACTGATCAATCGCTCTCGGTCATTTTCACTCATCCGCTTATCCCTTCATCATCTATTATATCTGTCGTCCATGGATGTAATACTAAGGAGGGTCGACGCATATTATGGGACTCATTGCTTCAACTTCAGTCGTCTTTCCCTCTCCCATGGCTGCTCGGTGGCGATTTCGATGCTATTATCAGTGCAGATGAGAAATTTGGAGGACTGCCTCCTAATGCTGCATCTATGTAGGAGTTCAAAGAATTCTATATGGCGGCCGGGGTGGAGGAGGCTCCTTTTTCTGGCAATCGATTCACGTGGGTGAAATCGGTGGATGGCCCCGACCGTCAGGGCTCACGATTAGACAGGGTGCTCATGGACAAAACTTGGTGGGACTGGGCTCCCCTTGCTAAATGTGATCACCTCAATCGCACGGAGTCGGATCATGCTCCTCTTCTCCTTCATCTTCGTGCTAAAGCCGCTGTCCCGAAGAAGCCGTTCTGCTTTCTCTCCTTCTGGCCTAACCATCATTCTTTCCTCCCAACTGTTGAGCTTGCATGGAACTCCGTTCATCATCATCATCCACTTATCAATTTGGGAATGCGGCTTACAGCTACCAGGAAAGCTTTGTCTGCATGGAGCCACGCCACCTTTGGTGATATATTCCAGGCTGTGAAATCTGCCGAAGATAGAGTGGTGGCTGCAGAAGTTGCATTTGAAAATGACCCCTCCTTGAGAGCAGATCTTCTTGAAGCACAAGCCCATCTCAAACACAGAATTCTAATTGAAGAATCCTATTG